>JAPYZD010004381.1:0-11367 GCA_030522725.1 Ichneumoninae sp. B BG-2022a
TCAGTCTCATTTCAGTATACCCGGAGTCTCGTCATAGTCATTGCAACTCGTGGATGCATGTCTAGTCAACCCTAGTGCGACTGCGACTACGATGCAACCTCGAACCAGTGGTTGCACCAGTTCCACTAGGGTAACGATGAATAGTGAAAACTAAGAAATCGCCTATTTTCGCCGGTAAAACAGGAAGATCCAGCAGCCCCTTAAATAACTTTCCGACCGTTTTGCCCCCGCCTTGTCGAGGGGAAGGTTGGTGCAACCTGCCGCTCGTTAATGTCCGGCCCGTTCCCTTGTTGCGGCTCTATTCACATCGTCCGGACATTGGCGAACTCGAACACGAGAACACCTCGCTAAATCCCGTAAATTCGTACACAGAGTTGACCAGAAGCGTCCTTCTATCGCGACGTCCCCGGAACGAAAGAGGCCGATTGCTTTACTTTCGTTAGCACGCAAATTCGTCTCCCTTCCATCTCGCTCTTTATCTCGGGATTTTGACAAGGTATGTCGCTGCTCCCGAGGGCGCGGAGAGCGCGACAATATAAACGTATTTTCCTCTTATAGGTTCTGTACCGAAATAAACATGTTTTTGAGCGTTATTCGATTCATGATAACCTCAGCGCTCAGCCGATGGGAGCATCATTGATGGAACCGTCTTTGTGATAAGCGAGGTCAATGTGGCCCACTCCGATTAACAAGCAAATAAATTATGTTTTGTTCCCACTTCTACACTGAGAAAAAACAAAGCTTCCTCTATGAGGAAGCAAAAATCAATTGAGTCAACAAAATTAGTGGCGTACGGGTTGCGAAAGAAATGTTTGGTTGATCGAACGAAATAATTATCGTAGTAAGTAAAGAAACATTTGATTCGACGGCCTGTTAGTTCGATCAACGAGATATTTCTTTCGACCAACCAAACATTTCTTTCAGCAACCCGTAAGCGCACATTTTGTTGATGCAATTGATTTTCTTTCTCTGTGTACCTGATCTGGAATTCTGAGAAATGCTGATCTTGCCTTTGCGACTGCGGTGCTTTTGTCACAAGAAGCTATGTGAAAGCAAAGTCAACACGAACTGAACAATCATGCGGGAATGAATGACCCTCGAAGATTTTTAGGTTTCGTGCTGAAAGACACATTTTTTTGCAGCATTGTTCCATTCATGATCACCTCAACGCTCAGCCGATGCTAGCCCTACGGGAACCGTCTTTATCGTAAAAGAGGTCAATATGGCCCACCCCGATTAACACGAAAACAACTTATGTATGGACTAGCCTATTGTTACCGCTTCTACCTAATCTGTAATCCTCAGAAATTCCGATTTTGCCTTCGCGACTCCGGTGCCTTTTTAGCAAGAAGTTGTGCGCAAGCAAAGTCAACACGAACTGAACAATCATGCGGGAATGAATGACCTTCGAAGATTTTTAGGTTTCGTGCTGAAGACACATTTTTTACAGCATTATTCGATTCATGATCACCTCAGCGCTCAGTCGATGCTAGCCCTGCGTGAACCGTCTTTATGGTAAAAGAGGTCAATATAGCCCATCCCGATTAACACGCCAACTTATATATGGACCAGCCTATTGTTACCGCTTCTACCTAATCTATAATCCGCAGAAACGCCTATTTTGCATTCGCGACTGCGGTGCCTTTGTAGCAAGAAGCTGTGCGAAAGCAAAGTCAACACGGACCGAACAATCATGCAGGAATGAACGACCCTCGAAGATTTTGGGTTTTGTGCCGAATATAGTACATTACTCTACGAGGGCGAGAAAGTGTTTCGCACAAGGGGTGTACGAAATTTTTCATCACAAGGTGCGAAAATTGCGGTTTTACGCACGCGAAGCGAGCGGAAAAGTGGCCATTTCCGTACCGAGTGACGAAAACACATTTTTTGCAGCGTTATTCGATTCATCGCTCATCACCTCATTCATCACCTCAGCGCTCAGCCGATGCGAGCATTTCTGCGTGAACCGTCTTTATCGTAAAAGAGGTCGATATGGCCCACCCCGATTAACACGCAAACAACTTATATATGGACTATCCTATTGTTACCGCTTCTACCTAATCTGTAATCCTCAGAAATGCCGATTTTGCCTTCGCGACTGCGTTGCCTTTGTAGCAAGAAGCTGCCCGAAAGCAAAGTCAACACGGACCGAACAATCATGCTGGAATGAACGTCACAGGTATACCGAAAGCTCTCGCAGCCGTCCTCCCGTCGTAGCTCTTCTCGAATGGCACGCTGGCGCCCTCGACTACTCGACGAGCCTCCTTTAAACGGAAACCTCGTTAGCCTCCTTGTCCCCGTGGACAAACGCAAAAGTTGGCGGGTTACCATGACGGAGTTTCTAGTGGATGAAGGACCGTCCACTTGGAGAATGAGGTCTGTTCCGGCACTCGCGCCCACGGTTACAAAAGGCAGATGACCCGGAAGGCTTTAAACACACTTGGACAGTCATAAGAGGCGAAACACTTGGCGAATTTGCCAGTTTAACTTTCACATAGACACGTACAATCCGCAGTGTACCTACAACGGCGTCGCTGCGAAGTTGAGTTTCGGTTTGTTTTAACGAAAAGAATCTGTACCGAAATGGAGGACATGGGTCCATTTTGCCCCGTTCTTATCTGCAACCATTTCGTTGAATTTGTAAGGCATGGACAGTAAAAAAATTTTGTACTTTTTACACTTTATTGTGCATAAACGAACGCGATTTGGTATTTGTTAATTTTCCAACAAATTCGCTTGGGGGCTGCCAAAGAAATCATTTTTTATTTCAATTCTACTTTCCAGTCTTACAATTCCATATGATATTGAAACAACGGCAAGACTGTTAGGGTGACATTTTATCGTTTCAATCCTTTATTGAATTGTAAGAATTTAATGTAGAATTGAAATAACAATTTTTTTTTTGGCAGCCCGCAAGCAGATTTTACTTGAATCATTGATATTTTTTTCAGTGCACAATTAGGCTCTAGAATTACAACCAAAAGTGCAAACTAAAATTGTCAATGACACGGGAAATAAAAGGACAGGTTTGTATATCGAATCCTGAACAAATGAGTTTCTCACTTATTTAACAAATTTATTACAATTACAAAATTAATAACAATTTTTTTGCTGTGGCAGCCCGCAAGCAGATTTTACTTGAATCATTGATATTTTTTTCAGTGCACCATTAGGATCTAGATTTACAACCAAAGTCCAAACTAAAATTGTCAATGACACGGGAACGAAAAGGACAGGTTTGTATATTGAATCCTGAACAAATGAGTTTCTCACTTATTTAACAAATTTATTACAATTACAAAATGAATAAACTTTTTTTTTCTTCAGCGGGCCGCAAGCAGATTTTATTTGAATCATTGATATTTTCTTCAGTGCACAATTAGGCTCTACATTTACAACCAAAAGTCCAAACTAAAATTGTCAATGACAAGGGAAATGAAAGGACAGGTTTGTATATTGAATCCTGAACAAATGAGTTTCTCACACATGTAACGAATTTATTTTTACGAAATTTTGTATTCCGATTTTACTCCATTTTTTTTTACTTCATGATTGGGCATGAAAAGCATTGAACGGTACGGTAGGAAGTTGCATTGAACATTCGAGGGGGCGAAAACCCACAGAAGTCTGTCGACGTCATTCCGTGTACAAGTACTTAAGTACTTGTCACTTCCAGTCCAAGATTCTTCGAAGTTGGATGTTTAACGATTGAAACAACTTGGAATCGATGCCGCTGCGAGTTACGGACATCAATGAGAGTGCAAGCGTTTCGCACTTGTAACCTATAGGTACACCACTCGCGGCTGCCGACACCCCGAAACCACACATGTCCAATAATTTCTGTGCGGCGTTTCGAAATTGGAATTGGCGAAGCTGTCGAAGAACGGCGGTGCCGTCGAGAGTGTCGCGCATACACGACGAGTATACGGTCCCGATGGGATGTGTCTGCTTCCCTGTGTATATCACGGTGTGTAACGTAACTGAACTGCCAGATGTTCGATAATCCGTCGAACGATCGCGTCGGCGACGTGACGCGCACAGATATCAAGAAACAATCTGATTTCCGAATTCTCATCTCCTATCTACTACATTTATCGAACATAAAACTAGAATCGTAAACAAGTGCGAGGAAAAAAATCTTCATCCCAGCATCTCAACTCAATTTCATTCTGCCTTTTGATGCAGCCAAAGTTGCCCTATTGTGAGCGACAAACAGTGCCAGTATTGGGCCGGTGTTGGCCAGCGTAGCAAAACAAACCCAGTGGTTTGTTTTAAAGTACCCACATGAATATATATGTATAGGGTAGAGCGGGGTAAAACGGGGTTTTGTGCAAAACGTCACTTTCCAATAATTTTTGGATGCCCGAATTCGCCCTATCGGATTTGCCCCGTTGCCCCATTTTGCCCCGCTCTCCCCTATAGGATAGACCGGGTCAAAACGGAGACGCTAAGCAACAAAACCTGGTACAACGATACCGAAAGCATACATCCATTGTTTCTCACACCAAAATTGTATTGGCACCGGTTTTGAAAGGATATTGACAAAAAAAAACCATCTGGGGCAAAACGGGGTAGTCTTCGATAAGACTTGCGGCAACTTTTGTCAGCTTCATTATTACCCCATTTTGCCCCACGTCGATATGACATTTCATGTCCCCATTTTGACCCAGTTTCCCCTATATTTACATTGGAGAAAGGGTATTCGTTAGTATGAATGATTTTACAAGATTGATCCGACTTGTTCGTTTTGTAACCTAAACCGTTGGACTCTGCCTGGCAGGGCTAGAGGTTTTTCATAGCAGAGCGTTCCGCGCTCTGTATAGATGTGGGTGATGCATCAGGTTTGATGGTAGGGTAAAAGTGGGGAATATGGCCCGGTCCATATATCATTGATTTACGTGTTAATCGAGGTGGGCCATATTCACCACTTTTATCCTAAATGAATGATTTTCGTTCGTAAATCATGGCCCTTATATTGGTATATAAGGGCCATGGTCTTACCCCTATGTTACTAATGCTAGAAAGATTATAAAATATATTAGGGGAAAGTAGATAGCTTAAGTGTGCGAGGAAGGACAGAAGCTTGGATCTCAGGAGTGGCAGAGGGAGATAGAAAACGCTTTGTTTAAGGATGGAAAAGTGGGACTGTATGAGATAGATAAGTGTGGTAGAGAAGGATAAAAAATCGCTTCTTACTAGTGTGTGTGTGTGTGTGTGAGAGATAATGGTACTTTTACGATTTAGAGAGAAAGGAAATGCTTTTGTTTACGGATGGAAAAGTGGAACTGCATGAGATAAATACACCGAAAAAAAAATCGTATGGAATTTATTGCATCGGAATGGAAGATTTTATACAAAAACAGATATAGTACAGGTCTTGTACAATTGTGACGAAAAATTAATATTTGGTGTATTAAAAACATTGCTATTATTTTATTTCAATTTTTATTTAATTTACTTTCATTTCGCGAAAGAGTATAACAATCTTTCATCACAATTGTACATTAAATTTACAATTTTTTTTTACAGTGTAAGACAATTATTTACAGTCTTTACAGAGATTAGAGTGAGGGCGAGTGAGAACGTTAGAGTGTAAGTGATTAGATGAGCGAGAACGCGGATGAGTGAGAGTGCGCAAGTGAGAATGTAGAGTGTGATTGATTAGATGGGCGAGAACGCGGATGAGTGAGAGCGTGCGAGTGAGGATGTTGGAGTGTGAGTGGTTATTGGCGCGCGCGTCGTCTGCACATGCTCATGGCTGACCAGACACATTGGTTGGCAACTCATTGACTAGACTTACTTCTATACCTGCTGCAACAATATTGATGAGAATATGGCCTACCTCGATTAACACGTAAATCCATGATGGGCCGGGCCATATTCCCCACTTTTACCCTATCATTGATTCAAGGAAAATTGCTTGCTGGCTGCTAAAGAAAAAAGTTTCAATTCTATTTTCAATTCGTACAATTTCATACTGGATTGAAACGATGACATGTCACCTTCACAGTCTTGCCGTCGTTGTTTCAATATCACATGGAATTGTAAGAATTGAAACAAAAATGTTTTTCTTGGTCAGTCCGCAAGCGAATTTTTTTGTCAGTGTATCAGCAACATCCACGTCACTCGCGAGTGATCTGCGCGGCGAGACTTAGGTCCGTTCGCTTCAAGCTCCCGGAATCCCACATCCAGAAAAAAATTTATTTGACGGCCACCATTTATTAAGATTAAGTAAAATATTTATTTGATTTAAAGAAATATTTATTTAAATCAAATAAGTATTTTACTTAATCTTAATAAACGGTGGCCGTCAAATAAATTTGTTTATACGCGCCATTTTATTCCCTTGACAGTCTTGCCGTCATTGTTTCAATATCACATGGAATTGTAAGAATTGAAAGTAGAATCGAAACAAAAAAATTTTCCTTCGGCAGCCCGCAAGCGAATTTTTTTATCAGTGTATCAGCAACATCCACGTCACTCGCGAGTGAACTGCGCGGCGGGACTTAGGCCAGATCGCTTCAAGCTCCCTGAATCCCAAAGTGGAATCGGACAAATGAGTGCTAGTAAACTTTTATCCGCGCCATTTTATTCCCCGGCCGAACCTGGCGGGGCAGCAAAGCGAAGCGTCATCATGCTCTGCAACCTGATGCTGTTCTCGTCTCTGTTACAGCGAGTAGGGACGTCGGAGGGTGACGGGAAGGGTTGCACGACGCTCACGACGCTCACGTCCCGGGTATCAGTCATGATCCGCGCTGAATAATGTATGGAAGCCCGCTGTGGATCGCCTTCCGGCAGAGAGGGCGAGACGGGAACACGGGCTATAAGATCCCTTCCCGTCGGAGAGACACCAGCCACCGGTGTTCCGATAGTGTCGGCAGCGGCGTCGACTGCATAAAACTGCACCCGCGCCGGTAACGTACCGCGCGAAAGCGTGACATCTGACGTACTCGAAAAGCTCTCCGGCAAGCGGGAACCATCACTTATTTAACTACAACAACGCGCTCTCGCGACTACGCCAACCAGAAAAGCTGGCTTTCCTCGGTCACCACCACCATCAAAGCCCGTCGCCGTTCCAGCGACGTCGAAGTATGAGCGATCAACTACGTGGCAACTTTCCCGCCTCTCCTAGGAGTCAATAAGTTCGTCATACTGCAGGTGGTATAAGTACTCTATATGGGACATTCCATACCGATTCGACTTACGTCGGACCCTCCACCTCTTCAATTCGGTTGGTAATTTTTTATATAATTTTTTTTATTATTTATATATCCGTTCCGGCAAGTGGGAACCATCACTTATTTAACTACAACAACGCGCTCTCGCGACTACGCCAACCAGAAAAGCTGGCTTTCCTCGGTCACCACCACCATCAAGGCCCGTCGCCGTTTCAGCGACGTCGCAGTACGAGCGATCAACTACGTGGCAACTTTCCCGCCTCTCCTAGGAGTCAATAAGTTCGTCATACTGCAGGCGGTATAGGTACTCTATATGGGACATTCCATACCGATTCGACTTACGTCGGACCCTCCACCTCTTCAATCCGGTTGGTAATTTTTTATATAATTTTTTAAATTATTTATATATATATTTTTATTATTTTATTAATTTTTTTGATTATTTAAAATGATTTAAAATTATATTTAAAAAAAATAGAAGCTTATGCGATACCACTTTCGCTCTAAGCTTGAAAATTTTCATACATGGTACAGGATTTTTGAGAATTTTTTCAGTTTTTTTTTTATTTGGGCTAACAATATATTCACTTAAAAAAAGAAAGCAAAGCTAAAAAAACATCTAGAAGGAAACGTTTTACCATTCTGGTTTTAGGCTTAAAAATGATCATATCTGATACAGGATTTTTTTAGAATTTTTTCAGAATTTTTAATTCGAGCTAAAAATATATTCACTTTGAAAAATTGTAATCAACGCTGATAAAAAAAAAAGTTTGGAGTAATTTTTAGAGTTAGAACTATACAATAAAAATATTAAAAATTACCAACCGAATTGAAGAGGTCGAGGGTCCGACGTAGGTCGAATCGGTATGGAATGCCCCATATACAAATAGAGCCTTGTATGTACGTTTGTATATAACGAGAGTTAAAGTTTACACCCCGAAGAAATCGCGTCGAGTGCAGACTTTGGGAATTTCCCCGGAACGGTCGTGTAGATAGGGTGTGTACTTTACCGGCCCAACATACCCGCTGTGACGCTCAGATCGAAAGTGCGAGCTTTCATTGTTACATCGCGGAAGAACTGTTAGGGAAAAAAGTTTTAAGGATCCTCGGATCGATGGAGTCCTCGTTTCGTTGTTGGACGAAGCATTCCGTTCCGGCGTGTCGTAGTTATAACGATGATCGGCTATCGGTATTGGACTTTGACAAGGCGAAGACAGTTTTGTTTTTCTATTTTTTGTTGTGTGTTCGATCGGAAAAATTGTTCAAGCCCAATTAAGGGGTTTCTCGCACCAGTCCGAGGTTGAAGAGCGTGGCGAAGGAACTGCGGACGAGACTGAAGAAAAAAGCTGGGAGCTGAGTAAGAACCGAAGGAGGCAGAACTGTTAAAATCTGTAATAAAATACGTGATTGAGGACATTGTAAGATAGGTGAACGAGAAGGTGCGACGAACCGTGAGGAGAACTATACACTGCGGAAGGGTATTTCGTGTAAGCTATAAAGTGTAAGTACCTGGGCACGTTTCTTTCCTCTCTCCTGCAGGCCAGGAACGCGGTGTTCTTTAAGTGTCTTTGATCCAGTCCGAGAAGGCGACGTAAGTCCTATAAAGTTTCGACGGCGAAACTTTTATCAGCGGTCTTCGGAAGTAGAAACTCCTTTTCTCCTCTCGACGGTTATGGGTTTCGCTCGTGTCTCTCACTCGATTTAGAGACTTATTCGGTCGATTTCCAACGATTGCCACTTCCGCAGGATCTACTAATGTCACGGTGGGACAAATTCGATGTCAACAATTGTAGGCCAACATTGACTCTCTTGCTTTACAAGCTTGAGTCTCGAGCAAATCTGTGCTTTCGGTCGTGTCGATCACTGGATTTAGAGACTTATTCCATCGATTTCCAACGAATGCCACTTGCGCAGGAACGCCTAATCTCCCGGTTGGACGAATTCGATGTCAATAATTGTACGATAACATTGACGCGCTTTAATCTCAAGCAAATCTGTACCAAGGCTGTGGCTTTCGCTTGTATCTCTCAGTCGATTTGAAGACTTATTCCGTTTATTTTCAACAATTGCCACTTCCGCAGGATCACCGAATCTCTCGGTGGGACAAATTAGATGTCAACAATTGTAGGCCAATATTGACTCTCTTACTTTACAAGCTTGAGTCTCGAGCAAATCTGTGCCAAGGTTATGGCTTTCGGTCGTGTCGATCACTGGATTTAGAGACTTATTCCGTCGATTTTCAATGATTGCCACTTGCGCAGGAACGCCTAATGTCCCGGTTGGACGAATTCGATGTCAATACTTGTACCGTTACAATATCTCTCTTCCTTCACAAGCTTCAATCTCGATCAAATATGTGCCCAGATTATGGCTTTCGCTCGTGTCTCCCATTCGATTTGGAGACTTATACCATCGATTTCCAACGATTGCCACTTCCGCAGGATTACCTAATCTCCCGGTGGGACGAATTCGATGTCAATAATTGTACGATAACATTGACTCGCTTTAATCTCGAGCACATCTGTGCCAAGGCTGTGGCTTTCGCTTGTATCTCTCAGTCGATTCGAAGACTTATTTCGTTTATTTCCAACAATTGCCACTTCCGTAGGATCACCTAATTTCCCGGTGGGACAAATTCAATGTCAACAATTGTACGGCAACTTTGACTCTCTTGCTTTACAAGACTGAATCGCGAGCAAATATGTGCCCAGATTATGGCTTTCGCTCGTGCCTCCCACTCGATTTAGAGAATTATTCCGTCGATTTCCAATGATTGCCACTTCCGCGGCATTACCTAATCTCCCGGTGGGACGAATTCGATGTCAATAATTGTACGGCAACTTTGACTCTCTTGCTTTACAAGCCTAAATCTCGAGCATGTACCCAGATTATGGTTTTCGCTCGTGTCTTCCACTTGATTTAGAGACTTATTCCGTCGATTTCCAATGACTGCCACTTACGCAGGAACGCCTAATCTCCCGGTTGGACGAATTCGATGTCAATACTTGTACCGTTACAATGTCTCTGTTGCTTTACAAGCTTCAATCTCGAGTCCATCTGGGCCAAGGCTGTGGCTTTCGCTTGTATCTCTCAGACGATTCGAAGACTTATTCTGTTTATTTTCAACAATTACCACTTTCGCAGGATCACGTAATCTCCCGGTGGGACAAATTCGATGTCAATAATTGTACGGCAACATTGACTCTCGAGCTTTACAAGACTGAATCTCGAGCAAATATGTGCCCAGATTATGGCTTTCGCTCGTGCCTCCCACTCGATTTAGAGAATTATTCCGTCGATTTCGAATGAGTGCCACTTCCGCGGCATTACCTAATCTCCCGGTGGGACAAATTCGATGTCAACAATTCTACGGCAACATTAACTCCCTTGCTTTTACAAGCCCAAATTTCGAGCACATCTGTGCCTAGATTGTGGCTTCCCCTCGTGTCTCCAACTCGATTTAGACACTTATTCCGTCGATTTCCAACGATTGGCATGTAAGAGGAATATACGTTTATATTGTCGCGCTCTTCGGTGCTCCTGGGAGCAGCGACATACCTTGTCAAAACCCCGAGATATGGAGCGCGATAGAAGGGAGACCAATTTGCGTGCTAACGAATGTAGAGCAATCGATCTCTCGTTCCGGGGACGTCGCAATAGAAGGACGGTTCTGGTCAACAGTGCACGAATCTACGGGATTTAACGAGATGTTCTCGTGTTCGAGGTTCCGATCGCGCGTGTCTTGCACTGTAAAAAAAACAGTATTAAATTTAACACCGCTTTAATACCGCCATGTGGTCCATATAGGCCCATTACTTTGGTGTTAAAAGCAGCGTTAAAATATGGTGTAAAACATGCGGTGTAAAATCAGTAGTACTTTCAGAATGTACATTCTAACATTGTAACGGTGTATAGTAACACCGAACCATACTCCCAGTACTGTAAAAAGGGTTTAAGCTCTTGAAGCAGATGTAAGCGTTTTAATATAATGAATCGTAACTAATAATTGCAAACCGCTGCGGTGGTCTAGCCGTTAGCGTGCTCGCCTCTAAGACCTAAGCATCGGGAGGTCGACGGTTCGATTCCCGGTTTTGTATGTTTCGACGAGAAGGGAAAAAAACATGGACGAGACGAAGCTCCAGATATATACATCGGTCACTCACACACGGTAACTCCAAGTGTGAGTGTC
>JAPYZD010004382.1:0-19575 GCA_030522725.1 Ichneumoninae sp. B BG-2022a
AATAAGTATGAATTTTTTCAGATTTTTATAACATTGGGAAGTGTTTGCAATTTTTGCCCGAATTTCTCGAATTTAGGCAAAATGAACATCACTCGCTCCTACCGCCTTCAAAAATTAAAAATTCTAGTCGCACTGTTGTCACAGCCGGTTGTGAGATATTTCATAGAAAAGGATATAATGCGCGTATATGAAGACCCAGACGAGCACTCCCTCGGCTATGCAGAGAAGGTGCTTTATCAGAGAAAAATTCGTCTCCGCTATTCCGTCCTTCGTCAATTCGGCGAGAGCGCCGATCGCGAATTTAAGAATTCTCTTCAAATCCGTTATCTCGAACTGTTTCTTGGCTCTGAAGTGAACCTCCCATGTCAGTCCCACGTCTGAAGACTTGAACGTCGTCGCGTATTCTTGCATCAGAGCTGATATTATGCTGCAGCCGAGAAGTTGCTGAAAAAGTTTGAAGTATTTTTTTTTAATTGTTATTGAGAAAATACGATTTCCGGATTGCTTGTGGATTAAAAAAGAATCTTTCAGATTTCACAGAGAAAAATAGGTGGTAAGATATTATCCACTTTTATATTCCAAATTATTTACATTGGGTTGTTACAACTCAGATGCAAATTTGCTGTACGGATTGTAAATTTTTCATAATATTCACCCGTATAAAATACGATACTGCACATTAAAAAAAAAATGTTCTTACTCTGGGCCTATCGCCGCTTCTTATGAGCTCCTCGACTTCGTTGAGAATCAATTTCCTCTCCTGTCCGATGTCTCTGACGCTGCCTCTCTTCACCATAATAGCGATGACCTGAAGTATCCTCTCTCGGACGAAGAGCGCCAGAGTGGGTTTGTTTATGATATAGTGAAGAAGATACTGTCTCAGCGACGCTATATCCTCGTCCGGCAGCATGGTCCATTCTCTCACGAGCGCGGTCTTTATGAGACCCGCGGATTCGAACAGGACGTAATCCACAGTGCTCGTTTCCAGTATCTCTCGACATAGTTGATAGGGAGATTTGGTCTTACGAAAGTTGAGAAAAACCGTCTCAGCCGATTGTCGCTGTTCCGGCGTGACGAGATTAGGCGGCGCCTGCGAACAAAATTTATTTATTATTATTATTATTATTATTAATATTTACAGAAAGAAAGTTATTAACTTATATAATCTGCTTCAAAAATATTTTAACTATATATATATATATCTGATATCACGACAAGATCACATTAGCATATGCGAGTCAAATCTGTTTTTGAACTGATTTACTGTTTCAGCAGCAACAACCTCCGGTGGTAGCGCATTCCATTTATTTATTTATTTATTTATTTATTTATTTACAGGTACCAGCCCCTTTGAATTAATAAATACACGTTTTTAGGTGTAATAAATACACGTTTTTATGTCTAATACAGGTTCCCAAAGGTAACTCATTTAAAGATCTCAAAAATAACGAATTGTACAATAAAAGTTAGCATTAGTACCTAAGTACATTATTTGTAGCATAGGATAATGCCACACATAGCATTGCTAAACTCTCCGATCGAGATGTTGAATAGATCTAAGCTAGCTTGCTCGTTCGCCACCACAGTGATCCAGCGAACTGCTGATTTACGTATTTATTTATTTATTTATTTAATTTATGGCACAAACCCTTTTACATTTCCAATTTTTACAGTTCAGATAAAAATACAAATAGTATCCAAAAATAAAGCATGTGTAACATATCTGTTCATTTTTTTTCTTTGTTTCTGTTTTGTTTAAGTTGACGTGAAGATAAAATTTGTTGTCCTTTCATTCAAACTTCAGAACTTTCGCGCCAACGTTACCGTTATATACCGTTTCTGGACCAGCTAACAGATGAGACTTATGAGAGATTTATTTATTAATCAACCTTTTACACATACAGTAGGGCCGAGCTTATCCGACCTTTTATTATCTGAGCCTCCACGTTATCCAAAGCACCCAACTCATCTGAGTCCTCTGCGTTAACTGAGGTGTAGGCACGAATAATAGGGAAAACTTTAATAAAGCAGACAAAGCAGCGTGCCCACGCGCAGAGTAGTCTGTAAGAGTATGGAACAATATATGGAACTATATTGTTCCATATGTGCATATATGTTAAACTTGTACAACTTTGCTGTGTCTTTATATTGCAAGCCGTAAATACATCAGTTTCGATTCTAAAGTCAATGATAGAACATCGTGATGTCTCAAAAAAGGAAACAAGTAGTAAATTAACTAATAAAGTTAATGTTCATATAAAGTGGTGTTTTATTTTTTAAATATATAACAGTCGTACAATTTTGAATCGAGTATGTTATCCGTGTTATCCAAGTTTTCGATTATCCGACGTTCGCTCTCCCCACATTACCTCGGATAAACGGGATTCTACTGTATAAATAATCTTTGGAATTTCATACAACGTCGAATAAAAATACATATTACAATTACAATCAACGCATTGACTTAGAGATCGACTGATTTGGAAGTTTGCAAGTTTTTATCTAGGATTTGAAGCACGCAAAAAACCCTTCGATCTCAAGATTTGCCTGGCGCTTGAGCGCGAGTACAGCTGGTTTTGCTCCAAATTCGGAGCGCACTTGGGGTGTCGAAAAGTTTCGCGCATTTCGCATTATTCTTCCACGTACGTGTGCACTTACAATTTTTTTCTTGTTTTTTTTTTTTTTTTTTTTAAATTCTTAAAACATTTTTTTCGTTTCACAATATTTCCCATAGATGTTTTCTGCTCGAGAACTCGTCGACGGCGTCGTTCGGGTCGACCGGGCTCGTCGCCGCTCGCGAAGTCCGCGAAACGACGTCGATCCGCGCTTTCGAGGGAACCAAACGAATATCGGCATCGGCGATGTGTTTCAGGGCAAAACATCACAAGTGCGCATAACCCCCTCCCCGACAGCGAATTATCGCGATACTCGTACGAATCACCCGCCCGTCGAAATGCATTTCGAAACTCGCTCGAGATACTTTCTTTTTCGAAACTAATTTTTTTGAACAATCTTTGTTATTTAACGGTCGAACTGCTGAGAGACTTACTAGAATAACTTGTGCAGCAGCCTCCAACTCCCTGAGCACTTGATCCGCCATTTTCGTAAATAAATTTTCGTAAAACCGAGAGGAGAACGGGATTGGACGGGGATAACAGCGCTAAATTTTTATTCGAAGCGATCCCCCCGGCCAGTCCTAACCCCCAATAACGAATATCGTGTTCTGTTGTTTGTTTGTTTGGTTTTTTTTTTTTCGTTCCTGCCGCCAGGATGTAAACAAACTCGCCGATCGGTCGTGCCGAAAGCAAAAAACTGTCGAACGATCGGGACAGACGAACATTCGTTGGGAATAAAATTCGTTGTCGTGTTTCGGTCAATGCCGATTAATTCGTCAACGTCCGCCGGATAGTTCGGTAAGTTTCACCCGTCGTTAACCCTACCGCGACTCGCCGGGGGGTCTGCCAGACTCCGTCTGATACATGTTTTTTGTCGAAAAATTGTGAAAACAAAAAAGCCTGAGCCGATCGATTCGGATGTTTTTAACAATCGTCTCGATGTAGGAAATAACAATATTTCTTTCTTACTCAGGATACAATTCGCAGCCGTGTTTCGGTCGATGCCGAATTAACTCAACATCTACTGGACAGTTTGGTAAGTTTTACTATCGCGATTCGCTAGAGGGTCTGCTAGACCCTGTTGAATACATTTTTTATCTGTTGTAAAATGATTGGAAAAAAGGCTTTTTTATTATTATTTTTTAAAAACGTACGATTGTATGTTTTTAAAAATTGTCTCGATGCACGATTTTTTTTCTGCATTTATAATTATTTATTTGTTTATTTATCGATGGGGAAACCCTTTTGCAAAAGATAAAATATAGTCTGATTGATTTAATGACTATAACACGTAAATTATGTAATTAGCATCAAGAAACATTTTTGGCATCGCACGTGCACTGCATGGTACGAATATCGCATCGATATCACATCTAAATCACATAATGGATCACACAACATGGTTGCTACAGACCTGGAAAACGAGGAAAAGTCAGGGGCTTTGTTGGAACCTGGAAAAGTCAGGGAAAACTCATCGAATTTTTTTAAAACCCTGGAAGTTTTTTCAATCTGATGTTTTTCGTTTAATTCCATGCTGCACAACGCATACATTTTTCATTTCAGCACACTTGTCCACTGTGTACAGCATGTATATGACCATGTCACGATATTATTATTATTGGGGATTTTAAAAAATTGTGAACTGAGATTTAATATATTAATAATCATTCTACATGATATTTTACATTATTTTTAATTGTCGTTTCCTACCCTGATCGACAGACTGGAGAGATTGAAATCTTGCTCTAGAAAACTGGGAACAGTCAGGAAATTCCAGTCGAAGAATTTCATTTCACAATTCGCCTTGTCACCTTTTAAAACTCCCCTGGACAACCTCCAAAGTTCAGGCCTTCAATGCCGTTTGCGAGACCTGTAAGTCTAAGGATGTCTGACCTGTCCCAAAATGCTGAACATACTTGTGGATAAAGATAATGCTAGTAACAATAGTAATCACTTTCTACTCGGGTCTTACTCTACAAATGGCTAACAGTATTAATTCATTGCCCAAATTTCTTTTCCCTAAAAATATTATCTTCTTTATTCTATATTTTTTTCGTGAAAGAGTTTATCCCATAAAAAATAAATAATAATACTATTTCTTTCTGACTCCGAATTACGAATTTGTGAATAGAGTAAACCGGCCAATGAATGGACAGTTAAGCAGACGAAAAAGCCAATGAATAGACGTTTTTTATGCACGTGCTCTTATGGAAAGTGTCCATTCATTGGCTCGTTTACCCTGTCTCAAAAAAAAAAAAATAATCAATTGATTTCGTCGGAAATGTATTAACTACTCATAAATGTTTTCAGATACGACCGGCGGACTTGTTATTAATGGAAGAGAAGCCAGCGGAAGAATTCGGAGCGAAGCCTGACCCATGAAGAGAGCCAAAACGGCGCGGAGAAGATGCGCGAATCCCCTTTTCGAAAAGTGGCTGAAGGAATGGAGGGACGAGGCGAGGGCGAAAGGTTCCAGCGTGGAGGGTCATTTCGCGAAAGCCATAGAGTCCCTTCGGAAGTATCCTCTGCCTCTGGCGACGGGCAAGGATTGCATACTGCTGCAGCACTTCGGCGGGAAGCTGTGCGCTATGCTGGACAAGAGGCTGAAGAAGCATCTGGAGAGTAATCGCGAAGCTCACAATTCCGACACGGAGCGCGGGGACAACTGCGACGACGTGGAGAACGATATTCTGCCGAAAAAGTCGAGAAGTCTCGAGGGAAGCGCGTTCGCCGAAACTGTGGAGTCGATAAAGAGGAACAACTTCGTTCCGAAGAAAAAATCGGGCGTCGCCGAGAATAGAAGAGAAGAGGAACGAGCGGGAAAATCGAAAGAAAACGCCGTGGTGCAGAAATCGGCGGAAAGCGGGGCGCACTTATCGCCGGTGAGAGCTGAGCGCCAAGCAAAAGCGAAGGGAAATCGAATTCAAAGAAGAAGCAGAGTCCATTCGATATCTTCGAGCGACCCGGACGAGCCGAGCCGCGCGCCGATCGTCGAATCAACCGGGCCGATCGTCGAATCAACCGGGCCGATCGACGACGAGAGCAGTGGGCGACCGCTCAGTGAGGTGGCTAACGGAAATAATCGGGCTAAAGAAAAGGGCAAAGTTACTAGGAAAGTACAAGCTAAGAAGCGAGGCCAGAACGAGGCGGCGGGAAGCGAACCGTTGGCCAAAACAGTGGAGAATGCGGACAGCGCAGTCAAAGATCAATTTCATATGGCTCCGGGTACTTTCGAGGTCGTCCTGCTGGTCGACACGCACGAAACGAGCGGGTACGTCCTCGGAGTTGGGGAAAAAAATATGGGGCAGTTCACGTCAAGTCGAACAGCCCAAAATCAAGACCCTCCTAGATGAAGATGAAAGCTCGTAAAATTGTAGTATTGTATGGCGTGAGTACCGGGAATTATTTCAAATTTTTGTCGGCTCTGCTTTTAAAGTTGACAGATAGGGGTGTTAATATAAAAAATGATTATATCTCTGAAACTTTTGGTCGTACAAAAAAACGTTGTATGCAAAAAAATGCTATTTTTTATAAACTATCTTCGGACATTTTTTCAACGTTTTCCAAGTCCGAAGACATTAAAAACTAACTAAATTCTTATTTTTTTCAGCAAATATGACTGTGCATTTCGATAAAAATGTCACAGAATGTTATTTTAGTAGTGTGAAACAACATGTGTAAATTTGAGAATTGGGATCGCGTTCACTTTCCGCAGGCGCCAAATCATTTTTTAAATACGACATATGTATGTATCGTGTAAAAAAATGAAGGTGAAATGTTTAGCAGAATGCAGTCATAATTGCTGAAAATTTTGAAAAAATAAGAATTTTAAGTATTTTTTAAGTTTCTGGAACTTGGAAAGTTTTGAAAACATTGACAAACACAATTAATCAAAAATATCATCATTTATGTAGACGGCATTTTTTTTGGTACGACCAAAAGTTTCAGAGATATAATGCTTTTAAATGTTAACACGCCTATCTTCTAACTCGAAACCGATTAAAATTAGAAAAAAATTCCAGATCCTCACACCATACAATACTACAACATCGCGAACTTTCAGCTCGATCTAAGACGGTCGAGGTTTTGGGCCCTTCGACTTGACGTAGAATGCCCCATACGTATCAGTTTCCGTATACGGACAATTCTCGAGGTGACAATTGGTTTTATCTTCCAGTGCCAAAACGAAATCGCGAGAGGACCCGACGATATCGGAGCTCGATCGATTGAACACCCCGTACGAGGTGCGACATCTAAAAATAGGAGATTTCGCCTGGGTGGCGAGATGCAGAGACACCAAGAGGGAATTAGTTTTACCGTACACGGTGGAGAGAAAGAGAATGGACGATCTCGCCGCGAGTATCAAGGACGGAAGATTTCACGAGCAGAAGGTATCCTCTGTTCGTTTTTACTTTCATGGAGTCTCGAAAGTCGCCCCTCCTCTGAGAAATTGTTTGTATCGAACATCGCGCTCGGTCGATTAAGGAGGGAGTCTCGCTGCGCGCTGACTTAGCATAAGTTCGACAACAATAAAAGAAAATTGCAAGTACTTCTTGATGGTGTAAAAATCTGAAAAAAATCATATATACTAAAGGTACTGAGAACATTAATTTTGCATAATAATAATTGCAAAATGTTATTAACAAATTCATCAATAAATTAATTGGTTAATAAATTACCCGGCAACAACATTTTTTTTTTTATGAAAATGATTCGTTTATTTTTCTGAATACGTGTGAATTTTTTCAGATTTTTAAGTGATCATTGATTTTTGTTCAATAAAAAAATATAAAAAATCAACGATTACTTAAAAATCTGAAAAAATTCATACGTGTTCAGAAAAATAAACTAATCATTTCCATAAAAAAAAAGTTTTGTTGCCGGGTAATTTGTTAACCAATTAATTTTTTGATGAGTTTGTTAGTAACATTTTGCAATTATTATTATGCAAAATGAATCTTTTCAGTACCTTTAGTACACATGATTTTTTCAGATTTTTACACCATCAAGAAGTACTTGCAATTTTCTCTTATCGTTGTCGAACTTATGCGAAGTCAGCGCGCAGCGAGACTCCCTACTTAATCGCAATATCGTTGCAGTTCCGTCTGAGACAATCGGGCATACCGAATGTTATATACATGATCGAGAGTTACCGGAATAATGAACATCTCGGCTTGCCCCTGGCCACGTTGCTGCAAGCCGCTACGAACTCTCAGATCCAGGACGGCTTTGTCGTAAAGTACACCGACAACCATAAACATTCGATGCAGTATTTGTCGATTCTCACGAATCTCATTCACAAAATTTTCAAGGTAATTTATCCCACCTTGCATGCACTTTTTGCGTAGGTCTCCCCACGTCTCATAGTCTGATTTTTGTACAGGACAAGCATCTGACGAGCAGTTCGAAGGCCGATCTCGGTCCCCACTGTGTGGTCAGTTCCAAAGTATCGTTGATGGAGTTCAAGCAATTCAACAAGGCATCTTCCAAAACGAAAGTGAGGATCATGCAGTTTTTTTTCTCTCTTACTTCCCCTTTTTAAGGCTTTAGATTTCCGTGAGCTATCTAGCCACTATTTTTATCATTTTTTCCAATTCTTCGCTTATGAAGTTCGCGGTTGCAGCCGCTGTCCCCCCCCCCCCCCCAATATTGTGGCAGCCGGTCATTTCAACTGAATCTTGATGTTTGCATTGGATATTTCGTGTACGAACACCGATCCGCAGAATTCGACCTCCCGCTCAACGGTTCCAATGCGCCATTCTCAGACAGCATAAAAATACCCAGGTAGCAAAAGACATCTGGTATGAAAAAGTGACTAAATGGGTTCCATATGTTTGGACTGTATCCGAAAGTTACCACCCATTCAAAAAGTTAAGTTTTGGACGGCGGATAGCTTACAGTTACCATTCGGACGGACATGTGTAATCCATTTAAATCACTTTTCCATACCAAATGTCTTTCTGCTACGTGGGTTACTGCACGGCTGGGCGGTCGGTCACCCATGCAAGTACTGACCGCGAACGATTCTGCTTGACTCTGATATGGTGTCCACCAGTCCTTGAAGTCCTTGAAGTCCTTGAAGTCCTGAAATTGTCCTTGAATTTCACCCGATATCCTGGAATTTCACCCAATGTCCTTGAATTTCACCCAATGTCCTTGAATTTCACCCAATGTCCTTGAATTTCACCCAATGTCCTTGAATTTCACATAATGTCCTTGAATTTCACCTAATGTCCTTGAATTTCACCTAATGTCCTTGAATTTCACCTAATGTCCTAGAATTTCACCCAATGTCCCTAAATTTCACCTGATGTTCTTGAATTTCACCTAATGTCTTTGAATTTCACCTGATGTTCTTGAATTTCACCTAATGTTCTTGAATTTCACCTAATGTTCTTGAATTTCACCTAATGTCTTTGAATTCGACCTAATGTCTTTGAATTCGACCTAATGTCTTTGAATTTCACCTAATGTCCTTAAATTTCACCTGATGTCCTTGAATTTCACCCGATGTCCTGGAGTTTTACCCAATGTCCTTAAATTTAACCTAATATCCTTAAAGTTCACCTAATATCCTTGAATTTCACCTAATATCCTTGAATTTCACCCAATATCCTTGAATTTCACCTAATGTTCTTGATTTTTTCATTACCCCGTAAATTTGAGCTTTTTTTCAAAATGTATATTACTAGCGACCATCCTAAAAAAATTTGTATCTCATTTTTTTTTACTTACCTAAACTATGGAATTTGACGCTAACTGTCGTATTTTCAGAACTTCAAGGTCAGAGAGATGTTCATTCGGCACTTGCTGCAGTTGAAAGGAATCTCGGTAGAGAAGGCTCTAGCGATCGTCGAACTTTATCCAACACCGGCGTTACTAACCGAGGCTTTTCGAAGCGCCGGTGAAGGTGGCGACAAATTATTAGCCGGCATAAAAGTGGGCAGCCTGAAGCGCCAACTGGGTCCGGCGTTGAGCAAAACTGTGTATGATTTGTACACGAAAAGGTCGCTGGACTGACGAATCTTTCGCATCGAAGGATCGTCGATGCATGTACATACAGTAGCAAAAAATCAAATAAATCAATCGCACAGCGTCAATAATGAGATAAACTTTGTTATTATTTTTTCATTAATACCGCATCCACGGAACGACAGTGTGAGAAATCTCCTCGTGAATCTAAAATCCAAGTTCTCACACTGTCGTTCCGGGCGTCCCTATATGTACATACGAACGTTTAAATAATTATACACATTTCTTTATAAATATATACATTATACAGTGAAATATACAAAAATACTAGATTCAACAAACGAATGTCTATTCACCGAACGAAGCTTTGGGGAAAAAGTTTAACACTCCGACCTTTACATTTCTCAAAAGCGCACTCGATCCTCTTAGCTTCCCGATCAATAACTACAGCGAATCTACAACGATAGTTTGGTACGAATGATGGAAGTTTGGCGTGTCTCTCGCTATACAAAGAAACAAAAATCCGAGACATCGTCTCAGCTCTATTAAAAAAAAATGTTTAAAAACATAGTTCAAATCCATTTAAATTTCATGCACCAGCGATGTTCTTGCTTGTTTTTTTTTTCATCCGTCCTTTAAAGCTCGATTTCAGCAGTCGGAGTTCATTGACGAGTCTCGTTCGTCTTCGATTGTTCCTGCGGCAGAAAAACCTCGTCGTCGACGCTCGTCGACCGCTGAACCTCCTTGGGACTCGCGACTCCGCCGCCCTGGCCGTTTTCCCCCTCGCTCGCGGTTTTCGTTCCCTCCTGAGCGAGCTTTCCCTGCGCGAGGCTCGACGAGCTCAGCATTATCGAGACTTGCTCGGGCAGCGGGCAGGCGATCAGCAGAAGTTCCTCGGCGCTGTAGTTCGTGCTGAGCAGCTGCGAAAGATGCGTGAAAGCCGCGACGATGTTGTTCTTTATGGGTCTGAAGAGTATGCACTCGGTTTCCCGATTGGCCAGGTACAACTGAAGCGACTGTTGTATGTTCGGCAGTTTGAATTTAATGAGCCTGAGCGCCTCGCTGACGACCGCGGCGATCTCCTGGGCGTCGCCGAACGGCTGTTGCCTCATCGTATTTTTATTGTCGATAGTGACGCTCATCTTCGCTTTGTCGAGCAACTTGACGATGGGCTCGATGAGAAGAAACGACGCGTGCTGTATGAGACGCTGGCACGACGACTTCAATTTAGCGTCGACGTGCTTCCTCGAGTCGATGAGCTGTTCCTTCATCTGCGGCGCGCTCTCGAGGAGGAATTCCAGCAGAGCGTTGTTCGAGAGCGTGAAGAGCCTCGATCGTTTCTCGAGCAGACCGAAGGCCGCTGTTTTAACTTTCGAAAAATCTAGACAATACTCCTTAACGGTGAAGTCGACCTGGAAGGGTGCGATCTGCTCGCGAAGAATGAGCAGGTGTTTGACTTGAAAGAGTTCGGCGTCGAGGAGAGTCGAGCGGGCCTCGATCTTCTCCTTGGCGGTCTCGATGCTCTGAACGCAGTGATCGATGGCCTCGCGGCTCAGCGACTGAAAGACCGGCCTGTCGACGCACCGGTAGAGCCTCGAGAGGCACACGAGGGTGCGGCGAACGGTCGGATACCACATGCCGTGCAGGTCGGCCGGCGAATTTCCCATGCTCGTCTTGTGACCGAGCGGCTCGAGACCGAGGTGATTCCTCGAGACCACAGAGTCCGAAGCGGCGATCGCGTAGTCGTTCGACGTAACCGATATCCTCTTTATCTTCAACTGCCTGTTCTCCTCCCTTATCGACTCGGCGATGTCCTCCATCATCTTGAGCTTGTCCGGATAGGCGAGGTCGCCCGGCGAGGGATTGTAATTGAGAACGTCCGTCTGAAGATAAACGTGAGCCCGATAGACGAGCCTCTCGCGGACGTCGTGAAGGAGCTGCATGCAAACGTTGCCGAAACCCTGCAGAGGCTCCAAATTGTTCTGCACGTGCTCCTCGAGCATCTCGATCCTGAGTATGCAGCAGACCTCGGCGAGGGTCTCGAGGTGATTTATGTGAATGATGAAAGGTCGCAGAAGATCGTAGAGCGACGTGCAGAGGGCCTCGAGATAGGTCGCGAGAAACTGCGAGGGTTTGCCGAAGAATTGATAGAAGAGCCGGTACTCGTCGACCGAGGCGTGAAGCAGCAGCGCGCAAGCGTGACGAACGAGGGTGCAGTGGTCGCCGTTGTAACGGTCCTTCACCGTCTGCAGCGCCTTCTCGACGCTCGGACCGAGAACCATGCCGCGTCTGTTGAGGTAGTGCTGGTGACACTCGCTCAACAGCGCGTCGTACTCCTGACGCTTGTACGACCGCCGCTCGACCTGCTCGATGACCGGCCGAGCCTTCGGCAGTATCGTCTGGAAGCGTCCGTAGAAGAGCGCCAGCGACGCGTCGCTGCCCTCCGGCGACGTCGCGCCTTCCTTGGGGTTCAGAATACTGTCCGTCGCCTTGTCCAGCAGGCCGAAGACGTACTGACGCGCGAGGCTTATCGCCTTCGACTGGCAGTGTCGATACTTCACTAGATAGACGCCCGCCTCCTTGAACATCGGATTGCTCTGCATGAAATCTATGTCGGAGTCTATCTTGGCGAGAAGGTCGTTGAAGATCTCGCTGTTCGGGGACAACGTCGGCGACTCCAACTTCTCCATTATCCGATCGACCTCGCCGAAGTACCTCGAGTACTCGGTTATGCCGTCGATCAGCGAGTTGAGACGCCCCTGGTCGGATATCAGCTGCTCGGTCGCGTCGTGCAGCGACGTCGTCTTTCCCGAGACCAGCGCGTACTGCTTGGAGAGAGCTGAAAAATCTTCCAGAGCGGTTTCTATGTGAACGCAAAGATCGTGGCACTCCTGCCGTCGGGATTTCAATTGCTCGAGGTACATTACGTATTTGGTGTCGGCGGCTGACGTGTACTTGCCCTCCAGGGACGTGTAGTGGTGCAGCAGTTCCTGGTAGGTCTCGATGCGCTCGACGGACTTCGCGGACTCGCTCGAGCCGCGACGCGACGAATCCGACGGAATCTCCCGATGGTTCACCGGATCGAGGGAGGCGACTTCGTCCTCGAGACTCGAGAGAAACTCACGCTGGGCGCCGGTCAGAGGGGCCAGCGGGTCGTCCGCGGAGTCCCATTTTATTAGGTTAATCGAAACGTTCTCGGATTTGGCCATTGTTTTTTTTTTTTCTTTTTTTTTATAACATTGTGAGGCGCGATGTTCGTCGGATCGATGGGCGCGTCGCTGCGTTGGAGTGCGAGAGATTTTTTTAAGACGATTCTTTGGGTAGAAAGTTAGAGTCGGTTACCGATGAAAACATTGCGGATCGCGGCCATTATTGCCGTATTGCCACATCGTGGAAAAATCGAAGAGCCGCCAGGGGGCGCTGTGTCGCCGTGTAAGTTTCGCGGATCGTTCGAAATGCATGTTCGGTGAGGTCTTGAATAAAGTTCGGGTCTTTCGATTTGGCGTTTTTCGTTGTTTTGTAACGTGACTGCCCAAGTAGCGAAAAGACACATGGTACGAAAAAGTCGTCCGAATGGGATGCATAAGTCCGCCCGAATGGTAACTGTAAGCTATCCTATGTCTAAACGTTAACTTTTGGACGTAGGATAGCTTATAGTTACCATTCGGGCGGACTTATCGATCCCATTCGGATGACTTTTTCGTACCATGTGTCTTTTTGCTACTTGGGTACACATGGGCACGGTCGTTTTATTTATTTATTTATTTGTTTACGGGACACGCCCTTTTACAATAAAATACAGATTTGAATAGAAGAAATAATAACAATAGTCTTTCGTTTCATGTAGTGTATCCACAATAATGAAATTAAGTAGTCACAGTGATATGAGATCAGGTTTCGAGTAACACATAAGTGAAATTGAAATATCACAGATAGAGCGTTTGTGCAGGTTGAGATAGGTCCGCCGAAAAGGTGGAACAAGTTTATCTTGTTCGCAACGCTCGTAAACCGGTAGTGGGCCGATCTCTCCGTGAGGCTAGAAGCAATTTTATAGTTTATAGTATGAAGTTTATAGTTTTATAGTATGAAGTTTATAGTTTTATAGTATGAAGTTTATAGTTTTATAGTATGAAGTTTATAGTTTTATAGTATGAAGTTTATAGTTTTATAGTTTTATATGAATTCTTATGAAAAAAGGGACCGTGCGCATGCGCAGTCACTTTGTCACAACGGAAAACGTCAAATCGAAAACACCTTGGTTCAAAGGTGCTTTCGATGTGGCGTATTTATTTATTAAGGAATTTCGTCGATTGATAAACAATGGGCTATACTGTCCGAACGGAAAATACTATCGAATATCTAACCGGTGAATTCGTACAGCATCTTTCAAGGAAGAGAATGAAAAGCCGTAATACATAAAAATCGAGTAAAAATTACAGATCGTTCCTTGAAAAAACTCAACGTGTTATATGTACCTTTTTGAAAATTAACACAAACTACTTAATATTTTTGAAAACCCATTGCAATTAATGTTTCTCTGAGTCGAGGACATCCGCTAGAATACAAACTACCATCAACAGATGCGTAAAAGTTTGGATAAACGACTTCAAGGGGAAGTGAAACAGCTGTGCGTGCGGGAGAGATAGTTGCAACCTTCAAATGAACTTCATTCAATGGTGCTAATTTTTTTGAGATAAAAATTAATTCACGCCGGATGCGAAATTGCCATGCGCATCCAGCTCGAATTTGCTTTTACCTCAAAAAACTTAGCACCCTTGAAAAAAGTTCATGATAGTTTAGACTACCGACCAGGATGTTTTACTTTTTATCTCTGCTTCTACATAAATCGATTTTATTCTCATCTAACAATTTAGCTTATCTAATAAAATCATTTATACGAAACTTGGTATTCCGGTTTTACGAAGTTCTTTTTTTTACTCTCTACCGTAAACGTTTTTACTCAAAGATAATAATAATAATTCGAACATTGGTGGGCGAAATTGTATTTCGACTCATCGAAGATCGTTTATCGAATATCGCAAGGAACGAACAGAGACAGAGAGAGAGAGAGTGAGACGAAACGATCCATTGAAAAGCCATAGTTCGGTCTCCCGTCCTCTAGTCTCCATGGGACCGACCAGTCAGACAGCGCAGCGAGGGCGATTGCAGCTCGTCGCCATTTTGTTTATTTTCGCGTAAAAGTGGTTTTATCTTTAAAAAAAAGAGAGAGAAAAAAAAATAGAGAAGAGTAAGAGAAAGAAAAAAAGAGCTTCTACGCAAGAACCCCCTCGTACCGCGACAGTTTTAACGCGACACACACTATCGTCACTCTCGTGTTATCGACGTATCGGAAGCGCCTCTCGTGCGTTCCGCAAAAATCGTGAGCGTGTCCAAAGTGTGTGCAAGAAATATTAGCTGTATATCCTGGAAGCGCCGGTGGAGGAGCCTCCTGGTCGGTGCGGCCTAGCCGGGACGGGCCGTGGGCCGAATTGCGGTAGATATCCACGAAGACGCTGAACGTCACGAAACCGAGTGAGAGAGAAGGATACCTCGTCGAGGCACCGCCAGGTAGCTCGCGTACCAGTGAGAAAATCCGTGCGCTATCCGTGTTGTACCTGTGCCGCAAAGGGGGAATCCCGTTGATCTAAAGAAAAATAAATAAAAATAAATAAAAAACACCACCAACACGACATGAAAAAAACTCCATCTTAAAAAGAAAAAAAACAAAAAAATCCCTAACACATTTAACTAGCGTGAAGATACGCGAAAGAAAAACACACAAAAACCACGGCAAATTTCCAAGGAAAACTCTCGCGCGGGTTCCACGTAGTGGCGCAAGGGGGGGGGGGGTGGGGACATAGAGAGAACGCGCGGATAGACCGAGCGAGAGACGAAGGAAGATAGGCGAGAGAGGAGAGAGGTGCAAAGGGGTAGAGAGAGCGAGAGAACGCGCCGATCGCGAGAGTTACACGAATCGCGCGAAGGGTATTACGGTAGTGTGTTTCGTTACCTACACCTCCGCGTTGCACATAAATCCGTATTGTCTTTATTTGTTCCTCTCGTTCCCCCGCTCGCGCGTGTGTCGCTGCGGGTGATCCTTCGCCGCCCGGATTGCACGCGAGAAGGAAAGGCAAAGAAAATAAAAAATTTTAAGTAAAATAAAAGAAAGGAACGAAAAAAAAGGAAAAAAAAAAGTATAAGAAAAAGATCGAGCCGTTCGTGCAACATAAGGCCGGGCGGTGGTAGTACTGCGCTGTCGTGTCTACGGCCACTACCACGCTATTTTTCCAAACTATATATCTAACTAGTCGGCCGCACTTCTCCGCTACGCCTCTCCCCGAACGACACCCCAGATAATACGCGAGCACTCAATTTGTAACATCGGTGCGCAGAGTGCAGCAGGAAAAATACACCGACACACAATAGCACACGCATATACAACTACACACACACACACACACCGATATACGTACACACATACACACACATGTATGCATATAATACGGACACATATATACACGTACACGAAATAGACGCGATCTACAGAGTGAGTAGGTATTAGTAGTTGCGTTGCGCGTCGTCTCCGACGCCTTAAACTGAGAGTAAAAAAAAAAAAAATCCAGGGTGGAATACATGCAGCGGGCGTCCCCGGAGTCGACGGGGGCATTGACGGTCGCAGAAATTGGGCGAATCGCAAGTAAGTACCAAACGTCGTCGTCTTGCGGTAAAGCGACGTCGCCGCCGGTACGGAGCACCAGCAACAGCAGCAGCAGCGATACAACCGCCGTTGAGGATACACTGCACACCACACAATTGCCGAAACCCAACATAAAGGAACATCGCACGAGACACGGTCGTAATCGTACGAAAGCCGTTTTCAATTTCAATACCGACGGTAGTTTCCACCAAGAAGTCACCTCGACGGCGCGTGTCGTCAGCGAGGTAAAAGGCGCAGACAAGACGACCATCAACATCGGTGTCGCGATGAACCACGTCAACGATCACGATAACCTAAAGCACCTTAACCTGGCGCTGGTACATGGCGACGACTTCGAGGACATGGACACACAAGAAGGTAACTTTGGGAAGTCTTTTCGTGGGGAAAGAGAAGGAGGAAATAAACGCTGTAAAAGTGGGACGAAAGTCGCGCTATGGAGAGGAAAGTTAATTGTCTTGCGTGGGTGATTTTTTTTTTTGGTAGTTTCGACTTCCTGACGCGACGAACGCTCTCGGAATCTTAATTGAGTCGGTGTTTTCGATTTTTTTGAACTACGGATCACACGGCGCGGGGGAGAAAAATTCAGCAATTTTTTTTTTTCTTTTCCTTCTCAATCGCTCGAAAAGAACAACACAAAAAGGCGATGAGACTCGGGCTAGGGAGTGAAAAGACAATTGGCCTTGCGTAGGTTTTCTGGAGTATCAATTGCGTCGGTGTGTTCGAGTGCTGGAGCTACGGCTTGCGCTGTGCAAGAAACAAAATCTATACATTTTTTTTTTTTTTACTTCTCGTTGATGCGAATAAGAAAAAACGATACAAAATAATATAACTTCTATTGAATGTTATATTATTTTAAAGAAGACTATTTATATATGTAAAAGGGCTTTGCCCGTTAATAAATAAATAAAAATTATGATGGAACTTATACGAGGAAACGGAAACACAATTGGGCGTTGCGTGGGAAATTTTTTGGAGCGTCAATCGTCTCTGTATATTCGATTGAACAAGCTACGGCTTACACTGTGAAAGGATAAAAATTGATTCATTTTTTTTCTTTGCTTCTCGATCACTCGAAAAAAAAAAGTTGTGCAAAAATACTAAAAAGACAATTGGCCCTCGAGCAGGAGATCTTTTGAAATGTTAATTCCCGCAGCATATTCGATTGTCTGAGCTGTGGCTTGCACGGCGCACGGAACAGAATTGACTATTTTTGTTTTTCTTGCTTCCCGATTACGCCAAAAGGGATGGGCATTTCTTTAACGCCCAGTACGCTCCAAACTCTCCACCCCATTGATCTTCGACTGTTTTTGTTTTTTTTTTTCAAACATGGCAGAGTCCAAGGGAATTGAAATTTGACAATATCGGTGTCGAGGCTGATCCCCCAATTCGCACTGTTAGATCATGAATGCGCGAAGTTTGTTTCTCTGAAGTTCCGGCGAGAGAATTCGCTTGAGCTCCTCTAGCGAGCGACCGGCTCGAAGAGTCCAATGCGATGCGCCAAATTGCGATTTAACCTAGTGTGTTGTACGACGATAAGTTGGAATAGCTAATGACGTCGTGCTCTTGACAATAAATTTGTTTCAGAAACTCCAAACGACGGAGGAGGAGACAGTACGGAGCCTCGTCCAATAAACGGAGAGCCGGCATTCGAGCTGGCCGGCTTTGACTGCCCCGGACAGGATCAAGACATGGAGGAAGGTTCGAATTTTTAAAACTTTTTCCAAGAAAAAAAAAAAAAAAAAAAAAAAAAAAAAAATGAAAAAAGTTTTTTTTTCATAAGAACATAAGATCCGCGAAACTCTCGCGATATCCGCGGAAACTGCGTGCCTGTATATATATGTATACACACATACTCGAGGCATTTTCTAAAAATATCCCAAAAGTCTGCCGCGATGACTCGTGAAGCATATAAATAAGCTTTTTGTGCTTTAGAATTCATTTTGCGCGATATTATTTACCGTCATTTTTTTGTTCACAATTTCACGAACGAAAAGAAAAGAAATCGTTCTCGGCGTAAACCGATCGCTGATACCGTGCGCATCTTTTATGTTTTCGTTTGCAGACGAGGCGAGAAACGAGGCGACGTTTCGTTACACAGTCGAGAACTTGTCGAAGCTTAAGGATTCACAGTTGTCGCCACCCTGTTACGTGAGGAATTTACCATGGAAGATAATGGTAATGCCGCGATCGAGCCAGAGCCAGGAGCGGCAGCCACAGCGGTCTCTCGGATTCTTTCTACAGTGCAACGGCGAGAGCGAGTCGACGTCGTGGAGTTGCTACGCCGTCGCCGAGCTGCGACTCTTGTCGTGCAAGGAGGGACAGGATTCCTTCAGCAGAAGTGAGTCAGCTTCTCGAATTCAATGATCTTCCGCGCGGTTCAAAACAAAAAAAAAAAAAAAAAATACGGAGACGCCCGGTCGATGCGAGGACGACGATCGAATCGCGACCTAATCTCGAAACTCGAAAAATTGCTGTTCCGCAGAGATCCAGCATCTCTTCTACAACAAGGAGAACGACTGGGGCTTCAGTCACTTTATGCTCTGGCAGGACGTTCTGGATCCAGACAAGGGCTACATCAAAGACGACTCGATTACTCTCGAGGTTGGTCCCGGTCAAGCCGGAGCAAAGCTCGCAGTAAAATAATAATAAACCGGGAAGATCTCGCGACTGTCGACTATCGCGAAGATATGATTGTTATCGTCCTCTAAGGCTTCCAAATCAATACTCCTCAATGTCAACATTGCCGCTATTCGGATTATCGTTGTAGTACGCGATCAACTCTCCAGACCCCCGGTGGAGGATTGTTCGCGGAAATCGTGTTTCGAACGCGAGCTTAAGGTAGTACTGGCGCAATGACTGACGTCGCCGAAGTTTGAGTGAAATAAAAGAGAATTACAAACACTTCTCGATCGGATAAAAATCTGAAAAAAATGAAGCATATGGAAGATGCTGATAAGATTGTTCGTCCATAATAATTTATTTATTTATTTATTTATTAGTTTACGGGATAAACCCTTTTACATACAATATTAAAAATACAAATAATGATCCGAAAATGTTATTCGTTTCCTTTATGTTAAAATTTGTTTAAAATCATAATTTTCAAGTATTAGATAAAATTCTGACAAAATTCATACGTATTCAGAAAAATTAACAAATCATTTTCGTAAGAAAAAAAAATTGGTTGCCGGGTAATTTGTTGCACAATTTTTTTTCAGTAATTTGTTATGAACATTCTGAAATTATTATTATGCACAAACAATCTTTTCA
>JAPYZD010004383.1:0-12423 GCA_030522725.1 Ichneumoninae sp. B BG-2022a
TTGATCCATTGATCCATTGATCCATTGATCCATTGATCCATTGATCCATTGATCCATTGATCCATTGATCCATTGATCCATTGATCCATTGATTCATTGTCAAGCTTACCTCGTTTCGTCCGTTCGTACCCGTTACCAATTTCCACGATCTAATTTGTCCGTTTTCCCAGGCGACGGAGTGTGCACAGTCTTCGGTGATCCGCACTATAGAACATTCGACGGAAAGTTCTTCAGCTTCAAGGGAGCGTGCAAGTATCAGCTCGTCAGCGACTGCGTCGGTCACTCGTTCAGTATTCGCGTTACCAACGATGCCCGATCAACGAGATCTTCGGCGTGGACGAAAACTATAGCGCTGAAGGTTCGTTTATCTTACCGATAAAATTGTCGTCTTCGTTATTCGATGTTTCGTCGTATGTTATTTTTTATTGTTTCACCGCTCATATCGAACCTCAGGTGGGTGATCTCAAAGTCAATCTGGGCCAAAAAATGAGGGTTAAAGTCAACGGAATGAAGGTTGACGTGCCCTACCGAGTGCCGAACAGGCTGGACATCAATCGTACATCCGACAGCATCCTTGTCACCACGCAGATTGGCATAAAGGTTCTGTGGGACGGTATCAGCTTCATCGAAGTCTCGGCGCCTACCTCCTATCGGAATCGACTCTGCGGCTTGTGCGGGAACTTCAATTCTCTTCCGAAGGACGACTTCACGACGAGACGCGGAAGACTCCTCCAGGACCCGCATCCGTTCGGTCAGTCCTGGGCCGTCGGCTCCAAGAAAATGTGCACACGCGCGAGACCGGGCGCCAGCGTGGATCGCGACAGACGCTGCAGGGGGAGGAAAGATCACAGGTGATTCCCTCGACACCTTTTTTTTCTATTATTAAGTTTCTTACAACTGTAGTCCTATAGAACCAGTAATCGGTAGTTTTCATTACACTCGGTGTGAAAATGACAATTTCTGCACCAAATTTTCACACCTTGTGAAGTAAAGTTTGGTAAGATACTCGTGCGAATTCAGAAAAAAAATTTCGCATGAGTATCTTACCAAATTAATAATAATAATAATAATTTATAGCACTAGTATCGAAATAGTACATTACGATACTAGTGCGATAAAACTTTTTCTGACGAGTGTGAGTTTGCAGCACGAGCCGAAGGCGAGTGTTGCAATCACACGAGTTCAGTTATTATTATTATTACACGGTACGGATGCTGGTACATTTCAAAGATTATTTACGTTTCATAATGCTATTGCCAATAGGCCATCGACCTAAATCCTTCAGCCCCTGATTCGCTTTTTTTAGTACATGTTAGTATATTCCTTCTTATGTGAGTTAAATTGCTTTGAGTTGTATTTGATTATGTTGGAAAATTATTATTTTATAACTCATGCACAAAAAATGCTACTTTTCGTGCTTGTCGAGAGTGGCGAAAGTGGCGCTTTAGATCAAGGTGTACCATAAATTCCCGGCACATGCGCACATCGGGCCGATCTTACTTTACGCACAGGCTTTACGATCTCTTCAGCGTGCGTAAAGTACGGCGTATGTGCAGTAGGCCTTGCTGTACAGTGCCACAGCAAGTACGGATTGGCACTTCTGCCACATTCGTTACAAAAAATATTATGCGATCTAGTGCGGTGTAGCGAACATTATACACGGACGGTCAAGTGAGTCCCATTTCACAGCGCGCGTATAAAGTGCTCTTTATCGCACTTGTATCGAAAATTACTATTCTAGTAAGAACTTATTTTCTAGAGAAAAAAAATAGACTTAAAAAAAATATCAATGACTGAAGTAAAAATCACATGCGTGCTACCAAAGAAAAGAATTGTTGTTTCAATTCTACTTTCAATTCTTACAATTCCATACGCGACTGAAACGATAACATATCACCCCGACAGTCTTGCCATCGTTGTTGCCATCGCTTGCCATTGTCAACCCGCAAGCGAATTTTTTTTTCAGTGCAATATCTGCGATAGCGAAAATTACCATATTTTCTAGCAGAATGTGTTAAGTTTAATTACCAATGTTCGCCGGGACCGTCAAGTGAGTCGCACCTCACAGTGCGCGTAGGAAGTTAGCTTTACCGCAATTGCATCGCAAATTACTACATCTAGTTGACTTAATTTTGTACGCGAGTATCTCCCCAATCATAAGAGCCAATGTTCCCGAGAACATTGACCCTCATAATTTTTTTTTCACCGATATCCCCGCCTGATAATCAGCGATAAATAGCTCAAGGAGGTCTTCTAGATCTAGATTTAGATCTCAGATTTGATTATTAATATTTTATGTCCTCACTTTTTCAGACTGTGCAATCGTCTGCGGTCGCAGATCTTCGATCCCTGCCACAAGAAGGTCAACCCGACGATGTACTACAAGTCCTGTCTGCAGGACATGTGCGAGTGTCCAACGGAGCACTGCTACTGCGAGTCATTCGTCGCTTACGTTCACGAGTGTCAGCGACTCGGCATCCAGCTTCCTCACTGGCGAAAATCGACGCGCTGTCGCACAGTCTGGGACACGGCGACGGCGCCGACGAACTTTCGGCGACGCCTTCGCTAAAATTTATCGCACTCGCCGTAGTGGTTCCCGCTGAAATCATCTTCATCCTCGACATCGCCATCATCGTCATCGCCATCATCATTGTCAAAATCATTCTCATCGTGGAGACTACCGAAGGACTCTCGGAGTGCCGCGGCGAGTTTGCGTCTCGCTCAACGACGGCATAATCTGTACATATAGGGAAAAAAAAGAAAAATCGTCCGACACCGAGAAACCGACGAATTCACCACGGAAATTCCGCATTAAGCTAAAATTGTATAATTATCAATTTACATTCATCCGGAAGCACCGCCGAACACGACGGAGTTGCTACCGCAAGAATTTACTAGTCATCGTTTCGTGTCTATATGCATTAACGGTGAGTGAACTCTTCGGAAACAATTTTTTTTTTTTTTTTTTTTTTTTTTTTTTGCCCAACCTACTCTACATCTTCGCATCTCGACGACACGTCCCGATACCGCGATTGATAACTTTACTCACGAATCGTCGTATCATGCTCCATATTGCTGAAGTTATAAAAATGATCTATCTATGTGTACAATTTTATATCTGACAAATCACGAGTCGGATCGTACAGATACGATCGACACGTGACTTCGACGTTTCGACACGTCGGAAATTATATAAACTCAACGATATTGTATGGTATATTTTAAATCGAATGTTTCAGAGCACCGTGCAGTATTTCGGCCGATGAGCAGGCTCGCGGCATAGCATCTACATCCCAGTGTAACAATCGATCGACGCGCTAAGTATCTTCGTTAGGCTGAAGATCCTCCCCAAACCCCCCTCACGTCTCCGAATGCTAAACGTACTTTAAAAGAATGGAACAAAAAAACAAAAACGCGAAAACATGCGAACACACTTTACAAGCGAACGTGTCAGCACATCGAAAATTATTCACACGTAGTTCGTAAAACTAGATACTTATTATTAATAATAATTTAGGACAAAAAATGTATATAGAAACGAACACAATAATGCGAGAGTCGATCGACGCAACGCCGATAACGTTTTCACCGTTTTTATCTCTTTTTTTTTGTATCGTCGTGACTTTCTTTTTTCACTTTCCTTTGTCGTTGATTATCTTACCGATGCCAAGTTTACGTGAAAACCTCTCCTCCTCCTCCTCGTGACCATTCGCGATCGTTCTGCGACGCATTATTATACCTGTCTGTCCTATACATTTATATTTAAAAAAAAGATTTATTAGATAAGCTGTACATAGTCGATGCCTATACTGTAATAACTATCCAGTTCTCTCTAGTTGTTCCTCTCTATCTGTTTTATTTTTTATTTTTTTTAATGATGAAACGACACGAACATTGTATACTTACACGAACTTTATAGTCCAAAGCAGTAGCCAATTTTCTTGTAGATTTATAATGTAGATCGTACGTACGAGTAAATAAAAAGATTTACGCAAAAATTTTCGTGATTGTTAATTTGTCTGATTATAAGTATATAATTAATTATTGTTTAAAGCAAACAAGTGTGAATCGAATTATCGTCAAGTCGATTCATTAATGCTAAAGGTAGGGTACCATTCACGCCAAACTAACTCATTTCTGGCAAAATTATGACCGGAAGTGACGCAATACAAGAAGTACGTCACTTTCGGGTTTTAAGTCTCATTTTTTGTTCGGAGGTGTCGTCACTGAATCCCGGAAAAAATACCCCCCGGAAGAAATAACCCTGGAAAATATACCCATTTAACCTTAACGATTGTGTTACGTACACACGCACACACGCAAAGATATTATCAAGTATAAAAATTTGCGACATTTATATCAATACGGACAATGTAATAAAAAATCACAGCAATTGAGATTGTCAAATTGCTTCTTCATGAGGATCGCTTTTCGTGTATTGGATAATTTTTTGCTTCCTCTTAAAGAGAAAGCAACATTCTTGTGCGATTAATGCCTTTGATTATTGATTTATTAAGGATATCCAGTCCTTTGATTTTGCATAATAATAATGATAAAAGTTATTAACAAATTATTAAAAAAATTAATTGTAAAAATAAAAAAGCAGACAACCTGTCATTTTCTCATTTGAAATGAATTCGTTGATTTTTTAGAGATCATATTCATATTAGAATTTTCGAACATAACATTTTTTTTATTTGAAAATGCGTAAAGGCTCGAATTCGTCTGTTTGCGGGGGTATTTTTTCCGCCTACCGTCGTCATTTAGAGGGACGTCACTCCTAGTTTGAAAATCTCAGTTTTATACCGGAAGTGACTTTTTCCCCAAATGACCGGAAATGACGTCATTTAGGGGAAACGTCACTACCGGTCGGAAAATACGATTATCAAACTGGATGTGACGTATTTCAGGTATGACTTCACTTCCGGTCGAAAACCTAGATTTTCAAACCGGAAGTGACGTATTTCCGGTATGACGACACATTCGGTTTTAAAATCTCAGCTTTGAACCGTGGTGTCAAATATTTTCATTATTCAGGGCATTTTCTTATAGAAAATTGTAGACATGAAATTTCGTTCGCTTATAGTTTCTTCTATTCCGTGGACACTTCATGAAATAGCGATACCTATAAATCGTAATATAATTATCTTAAAGACATTTCGCAATCTCCTCGACTTGGGGAGATAAGACGTTTGAACTCGATAATCGTGAACGCGAATGATGCCGCAAGTAGTGGGAGCAACAAAATTGACGGGGATGTGATCGGCGAGGTTATTTAGTCGGATCGTTTGGAGCAAAATTTCGTTCGCTCTCGCGATTTCACTCGACGGGTCGAATCGTCGTTGTCGGAAATTGAGATTGCCAGTCGCCAAAGTCATGAGGGACTACCGGTTCATTGCCATCACGATCATCGTTGGGCTGGCCGATGCTCTACCTCAGCAAACGCTCGACCTTAAAACGCGGAAGCTCCAAGGTCAGTTTAAAGTATACTTTTACACATTCGTTTGTCGATAAAAATAAATTGATTAATTCAGGAGATTCCTTGAGAGGTGAAAACTGTAATGCTATTTTCTAACTCATATAGCACGAAATATTTTCAATTTTTCAAATATTTCGAAATTGTAGTAGTAGTGAATTTATTGACATTGATCAGTTTTCGATACATAACAGACGTAAGTTACATATGCCAATCGACCATCGACCGAAGTCCTTCAGCCAGATATTCCGATATATTTGTGAAATATCTGGAAATTATATTTTTAAATCTTCTTCCGAAATATTTCTGAAATATCTGGAAATTATATTTTTAAATCTTCTTCCGAAATATTTCTGAAACATTTCAATGTAATATTTATGAGCGAACGAAAAAGTATTTTCAAAATTTTTTGAAAATATTTCAGAAATATTTTCAACATTTTGAAAAAATATTTGCGAAACATTTCAGAAATATTTCGATGCTATGTCGAAAAGATGCTGAAACTTTATCGTCAAAAGGAAAGTGGAGTCTACTACGAAATTAATACGCGCAGTAGAATCATACTTTTGTTGGACGTCAGTTTCAGAAAAGAGAGCATCACAGTTTCCGTTATTGACTGGACCAGGGTTGGGATGAAAGACGTCAATTTAACTTCTCCTCAACATAGGCTAAGTCAGGATGATATGGCCATCCGTAATATCTTTTAACATAACAAACGAATGGGCGCTGCCGTTTTCACAGTTTTTAGTATGGCCAGGAAAACTGTTTTCTTTTCAGTCTGGCATCTGAAACATTTGACGGAGGTAATTATTGTCTTTCTGCAGTTATGAAGACAACATAAAATATACTAAGACATATTTTGTACGACCCCTCTATGTTTCTCTCTAGGCCTAACCGTTTACCATTATTAATACCCGCACGGTAATATGGCCATATCACCCGGGTGATATGACCGATCGCAAATATTTATTTATAGACCTGCAATTAAATCACGCATCGAAAATATCGAAAGTTCCAAGTGAATAAGTTCATTTCGATGTTTCTAGAGTTGGTTACGACAAAAATTTAAAGATTTGCTTAACGTTAACCCTCCAATTACCATTGATTAAAAAAGCATGGCCATATCACCCGATTTACCCTAAACCAGAAATGTATCGAATCGATCCGTATAGTAACTTTATTTGTTGATAATATCGTTACACCTTGGGAAATCACAAGGTGACGCGTTTCACCTCAACTACAAATTTACAGTTTATGGAAAGGTCAAGGTTCTTTTTTATCTAAAATACATTTCGTTCCTTGAAATTATTTTTTTTTTGTTTAAATTGGTAACGAGATCTTTTTCATAAAACTCCACAGATGAAATAACGGATAGGAATATGCATGAGTCCTTTGTTGGCGATCGAATGGCACGGGAAATCTTTGGACACGACGATGATGACAATGAGAACACGGGTCGTTGGTATCCGCACGAGACAGGTGAGATTCGGATTGATTTTGATTTTATCGCATCGTCGTCGCGTGATGTATACGAGCGATATTCGGCTGATAAGCCGAATATCGCTTTATCTCGTACGATTATTGAGTGCAAAAATGTTTGTTACACGCTTGAGTGTGAATGTATCTAATGGCCCGTATATCGGACCATGTGAATAAGCGGTGATACATCGCTGGTGTCTCGGATATCTTCCATTCGATCCATTGGAACGAGTAACCTTGTTGGAAGTAAATTCCAATGGCTATAAACCACGGTCGTTTAAACAAGTCTGGACACTCGCCGGGCAAAATTGAAGCAAAATTGAAGCAAAATTTAAACAAAATTAAAGCACAATTAAAGCAAAATGAAAGCAAAATGAAAGCAAAATGAAAGCGAAATGAAAGCAAAATGAAAGCAAAATTGAAGCAAAATGAAAGCAAAATGAAAGCAAAATGAAAGCAAAATTAAAGCAAATATGTCGACCAGTTCAGGACTGTCTACACGCATGCGCACCGCGCGCTCGTTTCTCCCTCTCAACGATTACAGCCGATTTATTAACCCATTTTATTATCATTTCATAAAATAAAAAAATAACAAATAAAAGTTATTCCCAGATTCGAAGATTGATGGTACTCTTAAAAAAGAAACAACACTATTTCATGTGTAAATTAATATATTATTCTAATTAATTATGTGGTATAAAACTTGGCCTGTTTCTTTTTAACAGCACTGTGCTTTTTCACATTTTTGTTTATTTGCTGTTAATATTGTCGCAATCTGATTCGTAAATAATATTTGATGGCATACGATTATTACACGACACTCGAGTTTCAACGTTTTGGGCACGCGCGGACAGAATAACAATCATAATTCGGCCTGAATTGACCACCATTTTGGCTTCATTTTCAGCACAACTGACTACATGGGGACGATTTAGGAATGTCCAGACCTGCCCTTGCAGGTCAAACAACCTTTGAAACCGACCGCGAAACGACTTAAAAAACGACCGGTCGTTTTGTGTTGGCGATTACCAACAGTGCGACCAAAACAGCGACCAGTTTTTACGTTTGGACTTGGTCGTATTTCCTTTAACGACCCAACAAACAACCAGCGTATTTGAACAGACGTTACCTCGGTCGTTTTTGGGTCGATAAAGCAAAAGACGACCACATCTAAACCGACAAAATTGTCGTTTTATTGATAGTTTTATGGTCGTCAAAACGGCACAAAACGACCTGTCGTTTTTTTGGTCGTACGGTGGTCGCTTGACTTGCTAGGGTGTCTATAAGACCGTGTTATAAACTACACGCTCTGGCGATCTAGCGACCTTCGCCCCTTTCTCCCCCTCCTAATTAATATCCCTTGATGATATAAATATAGAAGAAAAAAATGAAAAAACAAGACATTCATTTAGCGTAAGTAATTTACCTGCGTAACGTACAGCACCTACTTTATCTACTTTCAATCGGATTCAATGACTTTAAAAAGAAATCTTATCGCTCGAACGTCACCACAGAGCCAGTGCACGTGTCATCAATAACTCACAATCATTTATTATTGGCATCTCATTTCTTTATTATAATTATCATTTATTTTCTCTCACCGCACAGATAATGCGTACTGGTACGATAATGCTCGCGAACAACTCAACGCTAAGCTCGGCATATCTCTCAACACTCGACTCGCCAAAAATATCATTTTTTTCCTCGGCGACGGAATGTCGATACCGACATTGATGGCAGCGAGAACTTATCTCGGTCAGCTGGAGGGAAACCCTGGCGAGGATGGATCGCTCTTTTGGGAGACTTTTCCCTACACCGGACTCTCGAAGGTACGTTAAAAAAATATATATAATCCGGTCGTTATGTTCTTCCTTAACTTCACACATCCGCGTGTTCCGGTCAGAACGAAGCGTTTGAGGATCTTGCTTTTCGCACTGCCCAAAGAAGTTCATCCCTAAAACGTTTAAGGAAGTGTTCTATTCCAAACGATGATTTTTTTCGACGATTAAAAAAGAAAAAGTTCACAAGTACTATTAAATATTGGAACATCGGTATTTTTCCATTTATTTATTGATACTTACAGGTACTCTGCACATTTTTTTCGAGTATCATAAAAATAAATTGAGTGTGCTACACGGTTTCAAGTCGAGCACTGACTCCTGCGACTCTACCCTAGCAAGTTGACGGACGGCTGCTTTTAGGGGAAAAAACTAAAAAACGGACCGAAAAAGGGACACGTCCGTTGGGGAACGAAACGGACCACAAAAATGGTAAAACGGATCGTACGTTTGGATTGATCCTTTTTCGGTTGCGGAAACCGCGGAAGGACCGAACGTTTTTTATAAAAAATGTTGGATAAGTTTTTAATATTTTTTTGTTGTTTTTCTTGTAATTATGTTTTTAATGACAGGACAGAATAAAAATACGATCTTGGTCCTTTTTCGGTTGCGGGAACCGAAAACGGACCAAAGCAAATTTTTCGAAAACAACGTTCGGTCGGTTTCGGTTTCGGCAACAGAAAAAGTCTGTTTTGTCGTTTTTTACGGTCCGTTTTGTTCCCCAACGAACGTGTCCGTTTTTCGGTCCGTTTACGGTCCATCAACTTGCTTCCATGCTTCCAGACGTTTTACTCATCTGAAACACAAAAACAGAAAACAAAAATATTTTATCGCATGAACTCGTAAAAATTCGACGGAAAAAACCCACAAAATGGCGACTTTCCAAAAAAAAAAATTAAAAAGTTGAATTAAAAAATCCGTACATATTGTTTGGAAGGTCGTCGTATTGTGCACTTTTTCGTTCGAATTTTTACTAGTTCATGTGATAGCCACACTTGCACTGATCAACAATATTTTTCGTTTTTTTGTTTCGGATGAATTGAACGTCTGGAATCATAGTCAGAGTCGCAGGTTTCTGGGTTCGACGTGAAATTCCATAGCATACTTAATTTATTTTTAATCTACTCGAAAAAATTTGCGTAGTACCTGCAAATATCAATAAATATGTAGAAAAAAGCCGATGGTAAAATATTTAACAGTACCGGCAGTGCATTAATGCAGACTGCTTTCTTGGAAAACGAAGCTGCTTTCGCTTCGTGCGCTTGTATTTATTATTGTATTTATATTCACTTCACCATTTTCTAGTTCCGGTCAAATGTTAAGTGTGTTAAATATGTTTTACTAGCAGGTTATTATGGCTCGCGCGCTTCGCGCGCTCGCAGTTCCAATGCGTTAAATTTTATATTTTTATCATTTTTTTTTTAAAGAAGAATTGCAACAATTTGCAAAGTTACGATGCTGGTGATAAAGTTAGTAAATGACATTTGTAAAAAAAAAAATATTTTTTTGCAAACAAAATAAAATTGATCATGGGGGTGGGACAAACAAACAAACAAATCCACAGTTTTCCAAAATATATATTAGATGTGAATATTATCGTTACAGTTGTTTATGTGCTTTCGAAATTGCATCTATGTCTGAACTCATTGTTATTTGGAGTTGGAGAATAATAATCATAATAATAATAAAAGTCTCCCGAAACATTTTCAGACATGGTGCCTCGACAGACAAGTGCCGGATTCGGCATGCACGAGCACCGCGTACATGGGTGGCGTGAAGACAAAGTACGGTACTCTAGGTCTAAACGGCAACGTCATCCGTGGCAAGTGTGAGACCCAGATCGCGGCGAACCACGTGGACTCCATAGCGAAGTGGGCCCAGGATCAGGGCAAAGGAACGGGCATCGTCACGACGACGAGGGTGACTCACGCGTCCCCCGGGGGTTCCTTCGCTCACTCGGCCGACAGGAACTGGGAGAGCGACACGGAAGTGCTGGCCTCGGGCTACGACCCCAAGAAGTGTCAGGACATCGCCAGCCAGCTGGTGAACAATGAACCGGGCAAGAACTTCAAGGTACCGAACCTTCCGAGTCATCGAACTTTCAAGCTTGCCTCAAAATAAACCGCCGAGTCATCCGACGATTCTCTCTTGATCGAAGGTCATTCTGGGCGGGGGTCGAAGGAACTTCCTCCCAAGGAAGATGATCGACGAGAAGGGCGACAAAGGTCGACGATCCGACGGTGTGAATTTGATCGATGAGTGGAAACGCGACAAGCGCGAGCGCAACAGCAGGCACGCTTACATCTCGAACCGGACGTCCCTGAGGGAGGTGACCGATCATCCCGACGACTACGACCACCTGCTGGGTCTCTTCGACGCGTCGCACTGTCCCTATCATCTCGAGGCTTCGCCGGAAGTCGACCCGACTCTGGCCGAGATGACCGAGGCCGCCGTCAAGGTTCTCCGGAAAGAAGAAAATGGTTACTTCCTCTTCGTCGAAGGTGAGGCGATTGCGAGGTATCCTCGACGAGCCGATCGTCGATTGAATTCATTGACGACAATAGCCGGAGATTAAGGGATCACCTCAGTGTGACCGCCCGAAAAATCACTGATTTTCGCGATTTTTTTTTCATGGTTAGGATATCCTAATCGGTCTGGATTTTTTTAAATAAATTAAAGCAGCGATGAAGAATACAGAATGATTTTTGTTGCGGTGATTTTTTAGTTTTTTATTATTGTTATTAATTATCAAAAATGTTGTAAAAAAAAGAGTCCTAATCGGTGTCCACTTTTCCAATCTTGATCTCAAACGAAAATTTCAAAAAGATTATTAACCTGTAGGAAAGCCGCTATAGTCCTATGGAGGCTTTTAAAAAATGTTTTTTGACAAAATGGCGGCGATTTGAACAAATAGTAGTGAATTTGGCCTTTTTTTCGACCGTTTTTCGAGAAAAAAAATAGGAAGTTTAAAAAAAAAGCTGCCATAGGATGATAGAGAATGACAAGAAGAATGTTCTGTAAAAAATTTGAAATCGATAGCTTGAAAACTCTTATCTCGGCAGCGGACACCGTTTTGAAAAACATCATTCCGAGAAAAACGCCCTTAAACTTTGAGATCAGGATGTGACGCTCCGTTCCCTTTCTCTAAGAAATGCTGTAGTGACGAAAATAATTGGTATTCCGATTAAAAAATTTAACAGCATGTTTGTAACCGTGTATACTATCCGATAATCGAAAAAAAAAACGATTTTTTGAAAATTTCTGAGATGATCCCTTAATTCGTGTCCCTCAGGTGGTCGGATCGATCACGCTCATCACAACACGTTCGCGACGATCGCCCTGGACGAGACCGTGGAGCTCGCGAAGGCCGTCAAGATCGCCAGGGAAATAACCTCGGAGTCGGACACTCTCATAATCGTCACCGCCGATCACGCTCACACGATGAGCGTTTCCGGTTATCCGAAGCGGGGAAACAGCATCAACGACATCACTGGCGTAAGGGCCGACGATGATATTCCTTACGCCACGCTGACGTACGCCACTGGTCCTGGCTACAGACCGGAAGCGGAGGGATCTCGGTACAATCCGGCGAAGGCTGACTACGGTGAGTTTCGTTGAGGATCTAGAAAA
>JAPYZD010004384.1:0-11360 GCA_030522725.1 Ichneumoninae sp. B BG-2022a
GCACGTATATTCGGAATATATTCCGAAATGTAAAGTATATATATTTCAGATATGTACCAGGTATACTTCGATTATATGAAACTCATATTTACAATATATATGGAATACATATCGAATATATTTTCTATATACCTTGCATATAATTGAAGTACAATTAAAAATACATTCGACATACGCAATTTTTGGAACAAAATATATTTTGTATATTCGAAATACATTTTTCAATATATTCCAAATACACTTTATTTCCATGTGGGAAAGCTGAAAAGCGATGAGACATTTTGCCGGCATCTCGTTTGCACGACGTCGGAAATGTCTTGAAGTTAGAAAAAAAATAAAATTATATGTATATATCTGCAGCCGGCGAGACGTAGATACTCCCAGTAGCGGTTCTCCATTTCCTTCTCTGACGCTCGTTCTCTATTTTTCTAGTGGAACGGAAGTGCCGCGGAAGCGTTGCTGACGTAATCCGACAGTAATAATCCCGTGGCGAAGGCAGTCGAGGGATATATCCTCTCTCTTCGCCTCGCGGCTCCGGTCGGCTCGTGCTCTTGCTCGACGAGAGGATCCTAAATCCTCGGAGGAGGCTACGTCCTATTTCTGCGAGGGACGTACAAGTGAGTGAGCTGTACATCGAGGACCTGGCCCAACGGCGCCGGCGGTTTTCTTTCTCCAAGGATACGGACTTTATCTACATTTTTTACACACCTTGTCTCCGCGAAGAATCATATCCGGCCATTATTCGCACATTCACCTATACCGCGGTTGATGTATGTGTGGGGTGTAAATGTGGGTGGGGGAGAGACATGATCGTGCCGAGAGAAAAACTTCTAGAAAAACGCAAATCTCTTTTTTTAGAAAGTAAGCTGGCAGGCAGAAGCACTGGCACATCCCAGCCATTGGAGATGTGGACTTACGACTATTTAAAGACAACTTAAGAACGTCCATGGGCAGTTTTTCTCTTATAGCGTCGTCGTTCCATTTATTATCGGATGATCGCGTAAATAATTCCAAGGCTCCGCCGAGAAGACACGCTCCCACTTCCCGATAATTAAATAAAGAGGAGAGAAAAAGAAATATAAAATAAAGAAAAACGTAATGGAACGAGACGGCAATCTCCATTAGAACGAAGTATAAGCGAGTGAGCTGTAGATCGAAGATCTGGCCCGACGGCGCCAGCGGTTTTCTTTCTGGAAGGATACGGGCTTTATCTACATGTCTTACACACCTTGTCTACGTGGAGAATCATATGTGTTCACCCTTATTGTTCACAGCCATACACAGTAAAAAAAGTTTATACTTTTGACAACAACTTATTGTCCATAAACGTCCACAATTTTTTATTTGGTAATTTTTCGGTTTTACAAACTACAATACAAACTAAAATTGTCAATGACACGGGAAATAAAAGGACAGTTTCGTATATTCTGATTTTGTTTTTTTTTGTATTCTGATTTTACGAAATTGTTTTTTACTGTGTGCTGCGGTGGATCGATGTGGGGTGCAGTGAGGGAAGGATCTGATAGAAATTACCACAAATCTGGTAAAAGCCAACAGAACTTTCGGGTATATGAGAACTGTAGCGACATCCTGGCTAACAGTCGTATAAAACTGAACCCATTCTGCTGGAAAATATTGTCATTTTCGCTGTCACAAATGTTAGCCGAATAACCCGTAACATTTGCTAGAATATAAGTTCTTCTTACTAGAAAATATAATGATCGGCGGCGTCGCAATCGCGGACAATTTGTTTTAGGTTTGTAAGCTATACCGGCTTGTTATTTTGATTACATTTTTTGTATGCATATACATACATTTAAAAATTTGATCGACGACATTCTCCGTTTTAATCCACGAAATTCTTAGTTTTGTTCACATTTTGCCATCCCGACTTCCGGAAAAAATTACCAGGGTTGGGTAAAAATTGCTATGTCCCCTGTGAAAACTTCACATATCACTAGTGGTGGAGCTGGTGTACCATGTTGTCTGGTCGATATTTACCATATGACTTGGTACTTTCCGATACTTGGCCCACGGCATAAATCTGGACTACAAAGGAAGAAGAAGAAGTCTTGGTAGTTTTGCCGAGATTCTTCTCTCAGCGTGTAAATGTAGGTGGGGCAGACATCGTCCCGAAAGAAAAACGTCTATAAAAACGCAAATCTGTTTCTTTAGAAACTAGGTTGGCAGGCAGTGGCATTGGCACATCCCACACAGTAAAAAATAATTTCGCAAAATCGGAGTGCGAAATGTCGTAAAAATAATTTTGTTAAATAAGTGACAAACTCGTTTGTTTTTTATTTGAATATACGAACCTGTCCTTTTATTTCCCGTGTCATTTACAATTTTAGTTTGCACTTTTGTGCGTAAAACTATGAAATTAACAAATAAAAAATTGTGGACGTTTGTGGACAATAAGTTGTCAAAAATAAAAACTTTTTTTAGTGTGCATACATCAGAGATGTGGATCTACGACTATTTAAAGACAAAAACGTATATGGGCAGCTTCCCTCTTATAGCGCCGTTGTTCCATATATTATTCGATGATCGTATAAATAGTGATGAGGCTCAATGAAGTCGCGCTCCCAATTCCAAATAACGAAACAAAGATGAAAGAAGAACAATCGTAAAATAAAAAATAAAAGTCATTGAACGAGACGGCAATCTCCATTACAGAGGGTCTACTCGTTTCATATTGAGGACAGAGACACGGACATACGATATACACGAATACAGACAGAAACACGGAAGCAAGCTTCAATCGTCAGAGAATTCTCGATTTGGATCGATGCCAGCAGCTGCTCGAAGGATCGCGAGTACTACTCAGCGTTCTGGATATACGTCCGGTATATACCAAGTAGGCTACGCCACTATTGGACAGACAGGATGGAACGGTCAAAAGTTCCTGTGCGCTCCTCGATACTCGTGGAAGAACGAGTGGGCACTTGCGAGCTACCCTGGCCCTCGTACTCCCAAGTGGCGCGCTGTTTACGAAAGCAAGATTTCTATTTGCTCAGTCAAGAGGTTTTAGAGGAAATAGATTTTGACCATGTCAACCTGCCCCATTTCAATTGGAATATCCTTATTGTCAAACAAGTAGAATTATTACGATGAATATTTTAACTATATATTGCGCGGCGCAGACTCCGTTTAAAAAAAAATTATATTAAGAATTTTAACAATGTGACTTTTCGCTGTTTGGGAACATTCTGAACACGTTTTCATTAAAAACACGATGTTTTTTCACCAAAACAAAGCTTCCTCTATGAGGAAACAAAAATTAAAAGCTAGTCTAGTGGTTCTCTATACTGACAGACGGATCTTGTAAAAATTTCTATATCGCTTGACAGATATTACCATAGCACATATTAGTAGGGCGCTAGGGCGCCACCTATGGTAGGAAGTACTGGATTTATAAGAATTTTTTAAAGATATTACAGTGGAACCTCGATTATCCGAACCCTCTGTTATCCGAATCGCTGTTGGTTTGGATAAAGTTTCTATTATCCAAACTATTGCGCGAAATTTTTGTATCCTTACATTGTAGCACGCCAGTACATTGTTGCGCTCTACAAACAAGCGAATTGAAGAACACTGAAGCTCGCATAGATTTACACAGCACTGCTGTAAATGCCCGTCAGTCGGATACGCAGTATTTATTATTTTCTCAACCGAGCAAATACACACGTATTTGCTCGGTCACGCAGTTTAGTGCGTTATGGATTCAACGTCCTGTCCTTCGACTTCTAAGAGTAAGCATAATGTGCTGACGCGTATGGTGTTTGAAAGTCAACGATCTCTGGCATTAAAAACAAATTTGCCTGCGAAGAAACGTACAACTCTCTTGCGCTAAACGAAAATTGTGGACTTCGTGTTGAAGGTTTGAAGTTACCGTTGAATATCATAAAAGTATATGTATCACGTTATTCCTCAAATATATATAATAATTATTTTAAATATATGGGTACTGTAATTTTTTCGATATGTATCGCGCTATATCGTTTAAAACAGTTTCACTGTTCTGTTATCCGAATTTTCGTTAATCCGAACGATCTCCGGTCCCAATTACCTAGTTCGGATAATCGAAGTTCTACTGTATAGTAAAAATTCTTGGATAATCTGGGACTTTTTCCCGTAGGTGGCGCCCTACTACTATGTGCTATGGTAATTTTTCTTAGATGATCGGTAATTTATTCTAGGTCCTCCTCTTAGTGTAGTGGTTTAGCGGCGAGCAATAGACCTGCTCGCCGTGAAACCAGAGCACTGACAGATCGAGGGTTCGATTGGCGGTGCCGTCGTTTAATCGAAAAATAAAAATATTGGCGCCACATAGCTTCAGACATATACTCGATGCGCATGCGTACTTGTACGTGTGTGTCGCAAGTATGTAGCTGTTGTCTATGCTTACTTTTTCGGGGAAACTTGACGTAGCTCTGGTGCCGTAAAGCGAATCCGAGACGGATTTGTATGGTCATGAGTTTTCAGTAGTTTGCCTATTCCTTTAGTTGTAAGGCGCATGCGATACAGGGGGGAAGTCAGTTGCAGCCGCAAAAAATGGGGCGACCAGCTCGGTGTGTAAGGACGAAAAACAAAAACGGACAAAAAAATAAGGGAGGCGTAGTAATTACGCATCAACCGAGCCAACCCGCTCGGCAGTACAGTGTAAAAATAAATTGTAAATTTAACGCACTGGATCCTGAAATTTCCTTACATTCCTTACATTAATTGAATATTAATCTACTTTTTTTGGAAAATTATAGTACCAGATATTAAAATTACAAATGTTCTGCCTAAAATTGACAACTTTTATTAAAAATAAGATTTTTACTGTAAGATTGCAACGCACATGTGTTTGAAGTTTCAGAAACAGTTTATGCACAAAACCTTCCAATATCGTTCATTAATTTTCAAACAAATTTTTTACAGTGTAGCTTTGAGAAACGAGGGTCAATACAGATAAAAAAAAATAAAGGCACCATTTTTTTGTCATGAAGCAATATAAAATTTAATTTTTAAAGGTTTCCAATTAGTCTTTGAAATTTCTGTAAACTTCCAGTAAATCGGGGGCATGACGTGTGTTTATCTATAAACGTATCAATGAGCACGGAACATAAACTGCGTTGAGCGGGACGAGAGCTCGTTCACTGGACCAGTTTCCACAAACGGACGTCCCGTAGCTCTTTAGTGAGCTTCCTCGCTTCTCCTCGTGAACAGTATGATAAACGTGGGTAAGATCGGACGATACGGCGGTGCATGCAACGCGAATGCGGTAAATTGAATCGGTTACAGAGGAAATCGACAGAGTCCTGTACCTTGTGCGCAGCAGAGTACATTTAACAGAAGGTACGCGATGTAAACCCTGTGACATGTACACGGATCCATAGGAAAATAAATATGCAGAAGCGATATATTAAATTAACAAATATTCAGGCAGCCGGCATAGAAAATTATTTGATTTTCTTGTACCTTGAGTTCATCGTATACCTTAGTAAAATTCTCGCGAAAAGGGAAAACTATTTCAGCTCAATGGAAGAGAGAAAAGGACAACACAGGAAAGATTTTTATGGAATTCTACAAAATTTTTCAGAAAAATTCATAGCGCTGGATTCCTTATTCGGGCACATAGCTCATACGCGATTTATAGTCTGTGACATACGTTCGGATTAATAGAAAAATGAATATACGGACGATCCAATTAAATTAACGAATATTGAGGCAACCGACACAGAAGATGATTTGATTTTCTTGTATCTTGAATTCATCTTATACCGTGATAAAATTGTCGTGAAATGGAAAACTGTTTCAGTTCAAAGGAGGAGAAAGAGGAAATCCTTACACAGGAAAGATTTGTATGGAATTCTTCAGAACTTTTGTAAAAATGCATTGCACTGGGTTCCTTATTCGGCCACATGCATCATACGCGATTTACCCCCTTCGACACACGCTCGGATCAATAGGAAGAGGAATATACAGGCTGGAAATTAAATTAACAAATATTGAGGCAGACTACATAGGAAATGATTTGAATTTCTTATATCTTGAATTCATCTTATACCGTGGTAAAATTGTCACGAAATGGAAAACTGTTTCAGTTCAAAGGAGGAGAAAGAGGAAATCCTTACACAGGAAAGATTTGTATGGAATTCTTCAGAACTTGCGTAAAAATGCATGGCACTGAGTTCCTTATTCGGCTACGTATGCTTGCCGGGTTCTTTGTAAAATTTACGGGCGGAATCACCTCGCGTAATTCCTTTTTCTATTTGCTATTCCGGAAGTGCCTCAACTACTACCACGTTTCGTAACGTACAAGAAGCTTCGTAAAAACTTCTTGTACGCCTCCCAAGGGATGTCCCTGCCCAACGGTTCCGAGTTGTTTCTAGGAAAATCTTCCTGTCCCAACCCTCTCACGTTCCATCTTCTTTTTTTCATAGTTTGCATCCCAGCCTTCCGCATTCCGTTTTATTCATTCTTTTCCGTGTTAATTTTTCTTTCGTTGTTCATTTTTTTCCTTGTTCATTTTTTTCCTTTTTTTCCTTGTTCATTGTGTTCCTTGTTCATCTTTTTTCCTTGTCCATTTTTTTGTTCCCTCACTGCCTTTCCTGACTCCTGTAACATCCTGCAAATCATACGAAACAAGGACGGTCGGCGGAAAAGCCGATTACCATTTTACTGCTATATCCGATTAGCTCTACTCGCCGATCGCTCATTGTTTCTACTTTTTTATGTCTTCGTATCTCATACGAACGAATATAATAATTCAACGAGTAATATAAGCAATTCGATATTTTCTACACAATCGCAGTGGCACTGTGTGTATTTCAGTGTGTATGCAAATAGCGAAGAGTTCTGTTCGGTTCTTTGGACGGCGTGGCGCGAATGTGCCTCTGTAAAAAAAAAACCCCCGTTCTTCATCACCGTATGGTTTGCGCGCTGTCACGTCGCACACTTCCACCGAGTTTCTTATGCGAACGCTAATAATGACTTTTCAAAGATTCCAAGAGCGTAAAAGATCCAGCACAAGAACTGATCGTTCACCGCGGCTCACGGTGGGAAATTAAAAAGTCGAACGTACCAGAGCGACGAGAGGTTGTGCCGCAGGTGTACAGTTATAGTGAGCTAGTTCTGGAAAGATTAATGGGAAATGCAAAAATGATGTAGGTGTACGAGCGTGCTGGTTTTCCCCGCGGATTTCCCCACCCCAGTGCACTTGACCTAGCTTGAAAGGTGATCTTTCATATTTTTTCCCGGGACGCCCGACGCTTTTTAAAAAATTAATCTCTTATTAATTTCGTTCCTTGTAACTCCACGGAATATCTGGACGGCTGTTGAATTAGTAAATGTATGAAAATTTCGCGTGAAAGTCGAGAGTATCGCTCCGGTGGAATAAAGGGAGTGGATAACAGGTAAATTGTAATACGGCGCTGAAATTTCCGCGTGGATAAAGGTAAATTGGCGTGGCTTGTCCTCCCTCGTTCTCGTTTCGGCTGACCAACCCTGCGAATTCCTGAGCATCGTTCGTGTGCGCCAACACGTGAGGGCATGAAAACGATCCTTTTGCATAATGTAATTTCGCGAAGCACGTACACAGGTATCGCTCGGTCTCTCTTTCCATGTAGCTCATGTTCTCTCCGCTGCCGCCTCTCTATATTCATCTCTCATTTCCGGTTACCAGAGAGGACCGTGTGTCCTCTCTGGTAACGTTGCGATGGGTCACCGAAACGAAAAAAAAATGTCTGGTTTCCATGTCATCCGACGAAGGGGATTACATTATTTGCATAAACCGATGAACACCAATGGACCGGTCTCATACCTGCCCCGGATATCAACAATATATTAACATTTCATATTACCGAGCGATACGCATATCACTGTTGTGGAATATCAATTTATGTTTTAATAACCGTTCAATAGTAATACTGTCAACGATATGTGCCACAGTAATATTGTAAATATCGTGCCGTACAACTTTGAGCCAATATCAGTCTCATGCCCACCCCGGATATCAATAATAAATTAACATTTCATATTACCGAACAATAAGAATATCTCTGTTATCCAATATCAATTTACGTTTTAATTATCGACAAATAATAATTACACTGTAAAAAATAATTGCAAATTTAATGTACTGGAATTTGAAGTTTTCTTTTATTACTTACATTAATTCCATATTAATATACTTTTTTTGTAACGTTATAATACCAGATACTAAAATTACAAACTTGTTGCTACAAATTTTAAACAATTTGCGTTGAAAATAAAAATTGTACGGTCAAATTGCAACGCACATGTGTTTGAAATTTGAGAAACAGTTCATGTAAAAGAGCTTCCAATACTGTTCATTAATTTTCAAACATTTTATTACAGTGTAGTGTAGTGTAGTGTAGTGTAGTATAACGATACGTACTACAATAAAATTGTTAACGTCGAATCGCATAACTTTCAGTCATCACCCTGGGAATGATCGATTTTGGAAAGTTAGGAAAAGGTAGGGTACATTGGAACATTTTCCCATGAGGCTAAATTTCGTTCATCGATCAACTTTAGCCGGATGATCTGTAGCACTGGATGTTGCGCTGTACTTGTAAATTTTCCGATAATTTTGACAGTACGCGTACTATGTGGTGGTCCAATCATGTGGTGAGAGATAGAGCGTTTTGAACAGTCGCCCTTAGCATCACTGTAAAAAATGTGTATTAGTACTTTTATCAACAATTTATATTTTTAATAAAAGTACTTTAATAGTACTAAATGTATTTAAAAATTGTTTTCAAACTACTGGAATTTTACATAATATTTGTACATTGAATTCAATTTGCTGGTTTGTGCATGAAAGCTTCCAATATCAGTACATTAAATTTACAATTTTTTAAACAGTGTTAGGAAGGGAGCCTTTCTGGGGCTCGTCCGGGATTTGCTCCTTAAGGGGGAACTCTGATTTGGAGTTCGTTTTTATTTTTTTATGCTGCTTGTAGTCGTGCTTCTTCGCTATGTTTTCGGTTTACTTCCGATTTATTTTTAGTTATTAGCAGCATTGTATTCATTCGATTTATTTTTGGTTTATTTTGAGTTATCAGTTACGTTTGTATTATATTTGTTGTATTTGGCTTTGGCCTCGTTCATTTTGCGTTCATTGTTTTTAACATGTGCTTACTGCTGTTGTTGGTTTTTGGCAAAACAAAATGAGTTCTGCTGTCAATGACCCCGTTCCCGCAGCACAACGATTAGTAAAAGCAGCAAAAAAAAAATTACTACGTAGAAGCAATTGGTCTTGCTATCACGACAAAACTTTCTTGTTACTGCGACGATTTAGTTTGCTATGAGAAAAATCGACGCCCGCTGTAATTTAACGGCTGAGTAATGACCGATAATACGATAGTTATAGATACGTACATACATTTATTTGAAGATTAACTCACGGCGTTTGTATTTTATCATCTTATTATATTGAAAATAATGTCCGCATTTGCAATTGCGAATTCTTGGAATTTGCTGCATAAGGATGTATTAGACTCTGAAAGGTATTTTAACTTTCCCATTAACCCACTCAATCATATAATAAATTTGTTTGTTACAGCAACAAAGTCTGTTTTGTTGCGCTAACGAAAATCTTATTGTATCAACAAATTATTTTCTCCGCACGCCTAGAGCACCTCTGGTCCTATTTTACAATAAATATCCACCTATCTATCCCTTAAGTATAACTATATCGACTTCGGTACTTTCCACGCAGGAAAACTTATGCACAAAATCTGGTCGGAGAGATTCTACGACTTCCCGAGTGAAACGTGCCACGAATTACGGTTACGATCTTTATCGTATTACATGGCCGAATTAGTGTCTTCACGCTCTGAAAGCGACTGGCGAGTTTCAGAGATAGCTGAAAAGTTGCGGAGGAACTTGAATTGCTGGTCGACCTATTTCTCCCATCTGTACCGACACCGGAAGTGGCTCAACGGAAACCCCCGGGTTCATCCCTCTTGACGCAATAAGTTGATTAAACATAAAAGTTCCGCCAACCCCTTAATAAACCAGCCGATCCGAAAGACTCCTTCGAGTTTCGTTAATTCTACAGTGATCTCTCACGATATCAAATATACATTCAAAGTCGATGGCCAGCATTTTTTGTATGGGAAGTAAATGAAATACGGTCATTACGCTCGGTTCGTAGCGTCTGCAAAGAGGATAATGGCTCAACAAGCGAAATATCTCGTTTGGTTTTTAATAATTTCATATCCTTTCCGCGGATGTGAACGTGCCGTATTAAAGTCATTAAAATCAATTCAGTGAAGCGTTTTCCAACTGTATTCGAATGCTTGATTGAAAAACTCAAATAAGCGCCGTCATACCCGCATGTAAATAAAGTATATCGAAAAATACATTTTTCGATGTATTAAAAATATATTATTATTTTATGTCAAATGTAGCTCCGGATGTATTCCGGACATAAGTTAGATATAAGTGTCATATATTTTAACTATATCCTACGTATTGAATCTCAGCTAAAAAATTTGAAAATTAAGTGATGTTCACGTTTAATTATATATATGAACTTAGTCTATCGATAGACACAAGAATATCCCGGAAAAAGGCGGATTATTTTGTCACTCGCAGGGGATCGAATCGTCGACCCTGGGTCGTAACAGTACGACCGTTGTGCCTTAACCAACTCGGCCATCCAGATCGTGGAAAGTTTTAATTTCAATTTGAAACTTAAAGCGTCGTAGGCATGCGATGGCCCTATGTTAGACGCATATACATTAATGTTAATTTAATTGTTAATGTTAATGTTAAAGGTTCGATGACATTGTTGTACCCCGGGTAATTCAATACCTCGATTATTCATACAGTAGAACCTCTCATAGCGTACGTAATAGGGATTGTCTCCCTATTACGTACGCTATCTGAAGTACCAATCGCGAGCCAGAACCGGCTGTAGTCGATCGACTGCTATCCCCACCATTCCCCTTCCTTGACATTCGTGCAGTGCCGTGACAGCAGACCCCGTGTTCGCTCGTGCCGGTATGAGATTTTGTAAACAAAACCCTCTTAAGCGCCCTTCTGAAGTGTATGTGCTACGGCCCTGATCAATCCCCCTCCAACCAACCTACTGCGTCCCGACGCTCCGCCCTCGTACACTATGAGAGTGTACGCTATGAGAGGTTCCACTGTACTGTCAGATTATGCATAAGGTAACAGTTAAAAATCCGTTACCCCAAAGTATAAGAAACATACATTTCTGGTATTCTCCAAAGTATATCAAACATATATTCCAAGTATATATTGCACGTATATTCGGAATATATTCCGCAATGTAAAGTATATATATTTCAGATATGTACCAGGTATACTTCGATTAT
>JAPYZD010004385.1:0-19519 GCA_030522725.1 Ichneumoninae sp. B BG-2022a
TTTTTTCAGATTTTTTTCTCATCGAGAAGTGTTTGTAATCTTTGTCTTTTTTCTCTCGAACTTAGGCGACGTCAGTCATTGTGCTAGTACTACCTTAATCGAGGTGGGCCATATTCACCACTTTTACCCTAGTTACGACTGTGACAAAAAATCATCATTGCAACCACTATTATGATTTGACCAATTGAACATGCACTATCGAAAACTGTTTATGTAGACGTTCCCTCTGACAACTATTCGATATAGTGAGAAATACTATCCTTTTTCTCAGTGTGACCTGAATTAGAGATTCCTCGATTACTCCTTCGCGACGGCGACTGCCCTTCAGCATTATTTTCCAGCATTCTTTTGGGCGATCGTTGTTATCAAATTCCTCAATTAAACGCCCGCGCGACGATAAACGTGTCTTTGTGATGTAATTGCGGCGGTCGATGAACAGAAATGTTGTTGTCAATGGTGCACAGAGAAAACGGGTTTTGTTGCGTTAACGTACCACATGTTAGCCTAACAAAACTTCTGTCAGCATAGTGACGACAAATGAATTTGAATGAATGAATTTTTCGTCACTATGCTGAGAAAAGTTTTGTTAGGCCAACTTGTGGTACGTTAGCGCATAGCCGTTTTCTCCGTGTAGGGTAAACCGACCAATGAATGGACAGTTAATTGAGCAGACGAAAAAGCCAATGAATAGACGTTTTTTATACACGTGCTCTTATGGAAAGTGTCTAGAGATGTGCAGTGACCGTTTCTGACCTTCAGTGTGCAACTATATGGAGGCCGTTTCTGACCGTCATTGCATAACTATGTAGATGCGCGTGACCATCTGTGACCGTCAGCATGCAACTATATGGAGGCTGTTTCTGACCGTCACTGTACATCTCTAAAAGTGTCCATTCCTATCCTATCCATTCATTGGCTGGTTTACCCTAAATCGTGTAATCGATATAATGTCTGTACATGACATCCTGTAGGATCGTCAATAATTTTAACAATAACATTGGAATAAAGGAAAACATAGGCTTAACGTAGAAGATGCACGACGGGAAAAAAACGAGAGCACACGATAGACTCTTGGCAAGAAATAACAAAGGAATGAAGCCGGCGTTTTTAATTAACGCTCAGTGTGCATCAGGGGTCATTTTGACCCCAACCTTGGCCCGTGTTTTTCTCCTAACGCCAACGTTAAGCACCGATTTGGATACATAAAAAATGTTTTTTTGGAAATCCGACTCCACAAGCTTAAAGTTTGATCAATTCACTGCAGAAAGTGTCTAACCCTTTTTTCCGAAAAGTGCACAGCTACGCAGATATTCGCGGCCGCAAAAAAATAGCCAAAACAAACCACACTGTTCATTCGAAGAAATCGAATATATTTTTCGGAAGACGCCGAACGATGAACGAGCGGTCGGAGCAGGGCTAGGCCGAGGAGGAAAGTACGAGGCATCCGAAACGGCCCTATCTGGAGCATGACCTGAATTAGAGATGCCTCGATTACTCCTTCACAACAGCCACTGCCGTCCAGCATTGTTCGCGCCCGAAGGGGGAGGGCAATTTTTATTTTTTTTTTTTCGTGTCGTTCGATAATTGGCTGGACCCGCGACGATCCCGTGAGTTCGTGACTCACTGGGCAAGGCCGTTGTCGTGCGATACGTGTCAATGCTTCGTGCATATCGAGAGAACTATAATTCTCGCATAGACAAATTATAACTTGTATAATTGATCGTACATCCTCATGCGTCGCGGCGGATAACGATAGAGGCGTGTTTTTTTTTTTTCCGTATGAATAAAAAGTTCCGGCGACGAAACGGTCGACACAGTGAACTGCATTCGTCGTCGGTCCCCCGCGTCGCTTTAATAAACGATCCGGTGTAAGCGAGATGTAGCTAGGGAGCGATCGTTCCTCGCGTCAGAGGCTTTTGCTTCTACGCTTCGAGCTTAATGCTCTTGAATTATTCAAGATCGTCTCGAGGCTCGTACGTACGGCGCGGAAATGTTCTACGAAAGAGATCGCAACCAGCGAACTATGATTAAATTATTCAAAGAATAGGCGTATCGAAGTTGAAGTTGATGATTATTAATTAATCATCAACTTCAACTTCGAAAAAAATATTTAGCAAAATCGATAAGTTGACGAAAACAAACGAACAAACATTCACTGTAAAAAATAATTGTAAATTTAATGGACCGGATTAGAAGCGTTTATGCAAAAACTTTAATAGTCGCAAGAATTGCAAGAGAAAAAAAATGACAAAAACACTGTAAAAAAAAAATTAGTATCAAATTTATTGTACCGGACTGGAAGTTTTTATGCAAAAATTGATATATTAAATTTCATGTACAATTGTGTTGAAAAATGAAGGTTCAGTGTATTAAAAACATTGAGAATACTTAAATTTTTATAAATTACTTTAATTTCAATGAAAAAGTATATTAAATTTTCATCACAATTGCATATTAAATTTAATGTACCAGTTTTTGCATAAAAACTTCCAGTCCGGTGCATTAAATTCACAATTTTTTTTTTACAGTAAATGTTCGTTCGCTTGTTTTCGTCAACTTATCGATTTTGCAAAATCATTTTTTCCTGTGCACTTTCTCGAGGAAAAAAGGGCGTGGCAGTCGGGTCAACATACCCGGGCGAGCCTAATGTTTGCCACACATGACTATTTTTATAATCACATTACGCAACAGAAGGTACGCCGGGTGAAAGATTCTCGTTGTTCTCGTGGCTCGCGCCCATGCGACGCCCGCTCACCTGACGTGCATCAAAGAGGCTTCATTGGTCGCGCAATTATCGGTTACTCGTTAACAGCAAGCCTGCCCGAGGCGCGACTTGTCTCGGTTTGGAAACTACACGAACTTTGCTCGGTTCTCTCGGGCGACCCTTCCTTGCGATCGTTCGTTGGAAGAAACGGCAAGGAGCCGGGCAATCGTCGTTATCGAACCGCCCAAATAAACTCCCTGCGCGACAGTAACGGTATCTTCGTATTAGCTCCGCTCTTGCGCACTGTAAAAAAAATGTAAATTTAATGTACCTGACTGGAAGTTTTTATGCAAAAACTGGCACATTAAATTTAATGTGCAATTCTGATTCTGACACTGTAAACAAAATTCGTATGAAATTTAATGTACCGGATTGGAAGTTTTTGTGCAAAAATTGGTATATTAAATTCATCTACGATTGCGATAAAAAATTAGTGTCCAGTGTATCAAAAACATCGGAAATTTTTTATTTTTAATAACTTACTTTAATTTTACTGTAAGGTACTTTTATCTTTATAATTTACTTTAATTTTAATGAAAAAGTATATTAATTTTTCATCACAATTGTACATGAAATTTAATATACCAGTATTTGCATAAAAACTTCCATCCGGTACATTAAATTTTGTATGAATTTTTCTACAGTGCGACTCTCGGTCCTGCGAAGTCCGAAAAATGGGACCCAAAACAGGCATTATTAAAATTCAGCATCGAATCTTTCGTATTCCCTTTTTTTCGCAAAAAACGTTACGGACTGCGATTGTCGTCCAGAGGGAAACAATTTCACTCCGGTTTCGAATAAACTGAATGGCGCCGAGACGAACCATGAATCCGAGCGATCGTCGTTATCGAATTCCCTAAATAAACTCCACGCGCGACGATAATGGTATTATCAGCCCCGGTCCAGCGAAGTCCAAAAAATGGGACCCGAAGCTTACGTTGTAGAAAATTCAGCATCGAATCTATTCTGTTTCCTTCGTTTTCTCAAAAACATTACAAGTGTGCGACTTTTGTCCTGAATGGAACGATTCAGTCGCGAGGTGTTTATTAATGCTGCTCCACTTTTGACCAACCCAAAAACGGTCACCACACGAACTATACTTCCAGGTAAAATCGTCGTTATCAAATTCCCCAAACAAACTCACCGCCCGATAACCCGATACTGTTATCGTCACGATAACAGTAACGATATCTTCGTATCAACTGCGGTCCCGCGATGCCCGAAAAAAAAATGGGACCCAAAGCTAGCGGCATTAAAATTCCGCTTCGAATCTTTCCCATTCTCTTTTTTCGCTCGAAAAACCTGACGGCCCGCGACTCCCGTCCCGAAGGGAACGATCCCATCGCGGGGCGTTCATTAATGTTGTTCCACTTTTGACCAAACTGAATGGACACGACACGAAGCGTACTTCCGGCTGGCGAATCTCGCAGCGCCCCCGGCAATTAGCGCTGAGATTAAGCGTAATTAGAGGTCATTAAGCCTGCAGGAGACACCGCGCTCGTCGTTGTCGAACCACCGTGACTGCACGAACACACCGTCGTATGTACAAACAAAAGTGCGGTCGCGACGTGTCGCGCACGTTCGCTTATTAGAGGGGTTTCCAACCCTTGTCGCGTGCCGCGCCTAATTGCGAACAAACACGTTCGGCTGATTGGACGGTGCATCGTGTGCGATATTTTGATTAATCGTCGGAAAACAAGTCTCCCCATCCCCAGGCTACGCTATCGCCAACGCGAACCCCCTCGTAAATATCCGACGCTGTCAGCAATTCGCACATTCGCGCCGCTTCCTCCGCGGACCGTATGCAAAATACCGTAAAATTCTCCACTTCGAGAAGAATGATCTGCAAATTTCGCGATACCTGGGAGCGTGTAAAAAGTCGGCGCAGCCACCTGCGGTCTGGCCTGCTGCAATTTCCAGCGTAGCACGTATACTGCATCTTCGTAGAGCGCCCGTAGTCGCATATCTATAACGAAACCAGATATCCCGGTAGTGTATTTCATGCGCAATTTATAGTTCGCCCCCAGTTCGCCAGCAGCATTGATCGTACTTTCTGGTAGAGACTTTTGAGCGTTACATCTTGACCTGATCGGGCACTTTGCAGACCCCATCGGAGCCTGATGTGCACTGGAGATAATAACGAGTTGGGGAAACTGTAGTTGGGATAACTAATTTTTGAGGAAAATTAGCTCTTTCTAGAAATGTGTGTCGACTTTGTAAACGGTTATTTATTTTTTGTCAATTGACTGGTTCGGAAATAACCGCACTGTAACAACGGTGACATTAACTCTAAAAACCTCCACGGTCCCAAGTTTACAATTCAGAAAGTATAAGTTGGAAAAACTATAGTTAATTGGGGTAACTAATTGTTGCAAAAAATTAGTTCTTTCCAGAAATCGACGCCGACTTTGTGACCGGTGATTTTTTTTTTGTCAATTGACTTATACGTTATTGTAAATTGACTGGTTCAGAAATGACCACACTGTAACAATTAAATTAACAAAATTAACAAAGTACCAATCTCGTTAATCAGAAAAATATTCATTTTGTATTCATCGTATAATATTGTTTCATGGATGAAACAATTGATAAAAAAAAAGAAAATACGAATGATTACGAAGTCAATGCGTTGACCAAATTAACATTCAACTCGCAACTAGACAGCAACATATTTGTGACCTCGAACAAAAATTACGGTCATGGCGCAAGAAACACGTTCTGTAATAAAATAAGGCGATCAATTGTCGATAATTTTTTCGTCAATTGACGGCGCATCTCCAGTTCTTCCCAAACTTTAGTTCTCCGGACTCATAACTTTTCTCGGTGCAACGCTATAAAATTTCTACCGTACTTTTTAGCGCTCCCGCCAGTCGCACAGTCGTAGAAACTCCCAGTCGCGAATCCCTATATGAATATCGAGAGTGAGAAAAAAGAAAAAAAAATCATTGAAACGCACGTGATAACACCGGAAGGTTGCATCCGTCCGTGCTGGTGGAACGAACGCATCGGCAGAACGGTCAAGGTAATAATTGTAAAGCTGAACAGCATCGATATAACGCCAGTTGACGCGTATTAAAGCTTGCTCTTGTCACGTGACTGACGCATGAAGCCTGTTATTAGGGCGTTATATATGCCGCATATTGTGCATATTTTATCAGGTACGTATAGATTACTAGATGAGCAAATCGACGAAGTACATATAAATATACATATACATATATACTGAAAAAAATATATCAATAACTCTAGCACAATTCGCTTGCGGGTTGCCAAAGAAAAGAATTCTTATTTCAATTCTTTACGATTGCATACGGGATTGAAACGATAACGTGTTAGCTTGGCAGTCTTCCCGCCGTTGTTTCAATATCATAGTGGAGAGCGGGGCAAAATGGCACAGTGGGGCAAAACGGGATCATGAGACAAAACGCAATTCTCCAATAACTCTGAGATGGTAGCGATGGTGGTACGTGGGATCCAAAAAATGATTAGAAAATTGAGTCTTGCCCTCACAGTCCCGTTTTGCCCCGGTCTGCCATGTTGCCCCGGTCTCCCCTATGGAATTGTAAGAATTGAAAGTAGAATTGAAATATGAATTTTTTTCTTTGCACTGAGAAAAAGGACCGTTTTTCCTACTATATCGAATAGTTCTCAGGGGAAACGTCTATATAGATAATTTCTGATAGTATATATTCAGATGATCGAACTATAATTGTGGTTGCAACCATTATTTTTTGTCATTGGCGTGACTATGAAATATAAAGGTTCCCTTTGGGGAACTATTTTTTATGGCAAAAAGTCAACATTGTCGCTTTTACTATTTAATTCTTTCTCAGTGTGACAGCAAGCAATTTTTTTTCAGTGTATGCATATATATATAAACTCGATCAAACTCTTGTCTGCGAATGTACGCGCCGACATGCCTATATCGTCAGCCGGGCACGTCACAGAGTTACAGCATCATCATCTCCCAATTAGTGAGGCGAGCTTCCTCGCTCGCGAAAGCGCTGTGCAAGCCCGATGACGTTTTCGGCTCGCAAATTTCCGGGACTCTTGTTCAAGCGTCTCCAAACGCTCGGCCATTTTTTTTCTTCATTTCTGCTTCCTCACGGAGGAAGCAAAAAAAATTTCGTTTTCGTGAAAAAAAAAAATTTCAGATTTTTTACTTCCTTTTTTTTTAAGGTGAAACCTTTTTGTGTCAAATTCGGCTGTAAAATGACCCCCCTTTGAACCTTTGCGAAAACGCCGAGAGCTTCGAGATTCTCAAAGACACGAACCAGGCGCGCCTCTCGGGTAATAATCGATCGATAAAAAGTCAGACCGCGACCACGTCGGATATCGTGTGTCGAAGAGATCGGGTGTCGTGTTTCCTCCAGCAGATTTCAGTACGTGGTACAGCGCACGACGTAGAGACTCGACCGCGAAGCCGCAAGCTCCTCGCGCAAATGACAATCCCGTACCGCTTTTTCATCCAACACGCAATATCGGTTTTTTTTTTTTTCAAATTTTTTATTACCCTCAGTGCGCAACATGCGCAGCAGTCTGAGCCTTCTCGAGTCGCCAGACATTCATCTCTCCTGCCAAGTGGCCGAAGGTACGGACGATGCGGGAGCGCCGGATATTTTTAGATCCGGTGGACTTTTCGAGCGTTTCTACAATAATAACTCCATTCGTTTCGGGATTACGCGATATAGGGAGAGGAAACTCTACGAATGGGACGGTAGGATCGGGCCGGCTTTGAAACCGCTCCGTACCGGCGGATCGAGGATTTTACCGTGAGGAAAGTGTATAACTGTATAATCCGTCGAAGCGTGCGGCACCATCCGTTGTTGATCCAGTTTTAAGCGGCCCTTTGTTTTCGCCTAAATCGCACCGGCTTTCAGGAGGCAAAGCCGATGGCGTTTCTCTCGGTGAATATCCGATACATTATTGTCTCGGGTTGCGCGGACGGGAGGGGAGAGGGGGCAAATTTAATTAAAAGTATCATCAAAAGTTGTCCGGAGTTTCTGGCCCAAGCGAATGCCAGGAGTCTCTCCAGGTCCCATTATGAGAACCATTCGTATGCCGGGCGAATTGTTACGATACCGAGGAGATCCTAAGAAGGTGTCGCGCAGACGCCGAGAAGGATATGATAGAAATTACCATAAATCAGGTAAAAAGCGACAGAACTTTCGGGTTTATGGGAAGTTTGGCGATATCCTGGCAAACATTCGTATTAAACTTAACACGTTCTGCTAGGAAATATGGTAATTTTCGCTGTCACGGGTGTCATACGAATAAGACCGAATAAGAAAATAGCCATTTTTGCTGGGATTTAAGGTCTTCTTACTGGAAAATATAGTCATCGGTGGCGTCCTGATCGCGAATAGTTTGTCTTAGGCTTGTAGGTTATACCGGTATTTTATGTTAGTCATATTTTTTTAAATGTATGGATATATAAAAAAAGATTGATCGACGGAATTCTCAGTTCTAATTCATGGAATTCTCAGTTTTAATTCACAGAATTCTGAGTTTTAATCCACGGAATTCTGAGTTTTAATCCACGGAATTCTGATTTTTTATCCATGGAATTCTCTGTTTCAACCCACAGAATTCTCAGTTTCAATCCACAGAATTCTCCGTTTCAATCCACCGAATTCTCAGTTTCAATCCACAGAATTCTCAGTTTCAATAGACAGAATTCTCAATTTCAATTCACAGAATTCTCAATTTCAATCCACAGAATTTTCTGTTTCAATCCACAGAATTCTCCGTTCTAATCCACGAAATTGTTTGCCAGATATGCAAAAATTTAGCCAACCCGGCCACTGAAAAAAATGTATCATATGTATTGGGAAAAGATGTCTATGGCCGCTGTGAAAATTTCACACACCGCTTAGAGTGATTGCGCTGGTCTACCACGTTCCTCGGTCGAAATTTACCATAGGACTTCATAGTTTTTCCGAGATCCGTCTCTGAGAGAACATTTCGCCTCGACGTCCCATTACCGTCATATCGCCCTCGAGGAGGAGAGAAATCGCTCGGGTCACCGGAAGCGGGTTGGATGACGCAGACAGGAGATACGGGAAACCGCTCGATGCCGTGTGGCGCAAGTCGGGCCGGTGTGCCTGGAAATTTAATGAAGCACGATCGACGAGCGTCCCCCGATCGCGTGTCCGCGACACCTGCCATCGGGCAGCTTCCTCGCCTCCTCGGGGTCTGCGGAGTGATCGGGAGGAAGGCGCGATTCTGGAACGGCCAAATTGCCGATTTCGTTTCAGCCACTCCGATTCGGTCTCGGATCGCTAACCAATTTATTCAATTATAGATTCCGTAGCTCGACGAATATCTCGTCGAGCAGAGTTCGCTCCTCACGGAGCAAAGTCCGCCGGAAACTTTTCCAACTCGTTTCTGGCGATAAAGTGATTACACCGGATCCGCTGGAGAGGCGACTTCTTCCTCGCTGGTGCAAACGCGACCAGTACAATGGAAACGAGAAGCCGAGGAGACTGCTCTTACGTGCGCGGTGAGGAACTCGTGATAAGGGGGCGAATAACAAGATTGTGTTTTTCCGTCTGACGAGGGAAATTCGCTCGGTACTCTTTCTCGAGAGGGTCGGAACGCATCCGGCCCGGAAGTTCTTCTCCACACGCCCGTTCTTTGAATTCTTCGTCGACCAAAACCGATCGACCGTCTACACCCAGAAAAAAAAATTATTTGACGGCCACCGTTTATTTGGTTAAAATAAATATGTATTTAAATTGAGTAAATGGTTTCTTAAGGTAAAAGTACCAGTGGCCGCACACCTAAGGGCCAGTTCCCGTACATGCGTGAAAAATCGTATTTGCGTCTCTCTTGCACGCATGCTTTGCGCAGCGACTGGGACGTGTTCGGTCACTGGGACGTTTCTTAAATTAAACAAATATTTATTTAAATGAAATAAATATTTATTTTTATCAAATAAATATTTATTTTTATCAAATAAATATTTATTTAAATGAAATCAATATTTATTTTAATCAAATAAATATTTATTTTAATCAAATAAATATTTATTTTGATCAAATAAATTATTTTTCTGGGTCTAAGATCGTCTCGTCTTGGCTCCGGATTTCAGAGTCGAGATATTTTTCTTTTTTCCTGATCCGCCGAACGTTCCAAATACATGGAAGCGCGCATAACCTACTTAACGCCGAACGCTTCATCCAATTAGAGCATTATCGGTAACGAGCTCCGTCTTCGGTGGCCGTTGGGAGACTCTTGGAACTATGCGAATGCATTCCGAGTCTCCTGACGAGGGCGTGATTCGCCGGGACGGCGTAAAAGATGCGCCCTGCACGAAGGAGCCACCCGGCAACCCGCGGTTCGACCGCGGGGCGCCAATGTACGCCCTGGGACATCGATCGCACGAGCGCAGACGTCCCGACGCCGTCTGCCCGACTCTCTCGCAGACCAATTTCTTTCTCTAATGCAGAACCGTACCATGATCGACCCATGAACCAAATCTACTTATCGTCCGTGGAACTCCTCTCTCCGGTCGAGAAACTCACGGACATCATTTTCTACCGAGTTCACCTCGGCGACGTTGCGTACCACTCGCTCGGGTTGCTCTTCGTGCCCTTTTGCCAGCCCTTTCACATGAGGACGGGGAGGAGGACCCTTCAAGCGTAGCGCTTGGAAAAAGATGGGACCTTTGCCTGACATTTCACATCTCCGTGTGCCGGGAAATTTCATATGCTGTCAGAAGGGTCTGACAAAAATTACCATAACTGTCAGAAGGGTTTGACAAAAATTACATTACTGACGCCGCCTAAGTTCGAGAGAAAAAAGACAAAGATTACAAACACTTCACGTTGAGAAAAAAAACTGAAAAAATTCTAGCATATAAAAGGTGCTGAAAAGATTGTTTGTGCATAATAATAATTTCAGAATGTTCATAACAAATTATTGAAAAAGAAAATTGTACAACAAATTACCCGGCAACCAAATTTGAACATAAAGGAAACGAATAACATTTCGGGATCATTATTATGGACGAACAATCTTATCAGCATCTTCCATATGCTTGATTTTTTTCAGATTTTTATCGAATCGAGAAGTGTTTGTAATTCTCTTTTATTCCTCTCAAACATACGCGGCGTCAGTCATTGCACTAGTACTACCTTAATAGAAAATATAGCAATCGGTGGCAGCGAGACCGAGAACGGTTTTGTTTGAGATTAGATGACCCTGAAGATATCTGCATGAGACAACATTTTATTATGTTATAACGGATGCATTGTTTTAAAAATTGTAAATTTAATGCACCGGACTGGAGGATTTTATGGAAAAACTGGGACATTCGATTTAATGTACAATTATGGTGGAAAATCAATGTATTTTTATAGTACGATTGAAGTAAATTATTAAAAGTATTTCTCATATTTTTGATGTATTGTACGTAAATTTTTCATCACGATTGTGCATGAAATTTAATATACCAGTTTATGCGTAACAACTTTCAGTGCCAGTACATTGAATTTCATGCGAATTTTTTTACAGGGTGTGATTTGCATAGCACAAACTTCGCGCGGAGAAGTTCACTGAGAGAATAAAATTCTACTAGTGAATAATTTTTTCGTGTCCCCTAAAGCAGTGCACTGACAAAGACTGAATGCCCAAGTTTAAATTTGATGTCGTGTAAATATCGGGGTCATGACATATGTAGGTTATACCGGCGTATTATGTCTATCAATTTTTTTTTATGTATACATACATTAAAAAAATGTTGTCAACGAAATTTTTAACTTTTATCCACGAAATGCTCTTTTATTTCGTGGATATATTATCCCCAAAAAATTCTCAGATTTTATGCACAGAATTCTCGATTTAATCCACAAAATTCTATAACGACATGGTAGTTTATCCGAGATCTTTCACCGGCCGACACATTACCGAGAAAAAGCGAATTCGCTCGGATAACAAAGTCGTTGAACAAAAAAATGGAACATGGTCGATATGTTTGCACGAGTCTGACACGAAGAGGGGGCTTTTTGAAACAGGTACGAAGCGAATTTCTTATGCCTGACAGGCAGGTAGGTAACTCGGAGCGCACTGCAACAACGTTACTTCCGGTCGAACGGGAGGCGTTCCATATTCCACTCACGAAGGCATTATATGTGTATACATTTCGAGCTCCGTCGCTCGGTAATTCATCCACCGCACTGGAAAATGTTCATTTAATGCTCCACTTGCTCAGCGCCCGGCAAAATTATCGACTCCTCGACCGGTACAGTCGTTAGCCGGGTTAACGACAGCGAATTACCGTAAGACGCGAGCGAGCCCGATGCAAACGCTTTCGATTAACTCCGGCGCATAATCGAGACTGGAAAAATCCGTGTACAGTGCTTTTTTCAAGTTCGGAAAGCTTTTTCGAATTCCGCGGCTGCCGGTGTTCTGCACCGCCAGACGCGACCTTACTCACCTTACCTGGGCGTGGTCTGCAGATCAATACCGTAAAAAGCTCGTCTATAACGCTCTCGTTATACACACGGAGACGTTTATCGCAACGGTTCTTCGGCGAGATAATAACACCATATGGGTTCAGAAACGATGAAGATGAAGAATTCATTAATGAATTCTTCATCTTCGATGATAGTTCCATTTGAAACAAAATTTTACGCGGCGTGTTCCAAAATATATAGCTGTCATATATATTTACGGAATATATATAAAATATATTTTTATCGAAAGATCGTATATTTCGAATTTATTTCTGCAACTGGGTTTCCTCAAATAATACGGGAATTTATTTGTTTAATAAATAATTAATCTAAAAAATGTACACAAGTTCGTCTATAACGCTCTCGTTATACACACGAAGACGTTTATCGCGACAGTTCTTCGTCGAAATAATAACGCCATATGGATATTGGAAACGATCACATGATTAATGAATTCTTCATCTTCGATGATGGTTCCATGTGAAACAAAATTTTACGCGGCGTGTACCGAAAAATACAGCTGTGCTATATCCTTATCGAATATATATAAAACATATTTTTACCGAAAGATCGTATATTTCGGATTTATGATGTCAACTACGTTTCCTCAAATAACACAGAAATGTATATGTTTGATATATTAATAAACACAGAGTTTCATATATCTAAAATATTTCTTTATAAAAGTGACCTTTTTTTGTTCGCTATTCTGTTGCGTGACTGTGTAGAGGAAAGTGGGGCAAAAAGTGGTCTCGTTCGGAAATAAACCGCAATCTTGAAAACATCATTTTTGCATCGCGATTGTTCTGTTTGCCTCCGAGTTCGCTCCGCCGGTTCTCCCCTGTAGTTGGCCAGTTGTTCGACAAAGTCGTTACAAGTATCAGCGGGACGGTCGGTCAGAAAAGATCGGGGTCTCGATCTCGACGGAACAGTACAGTAATTTCAGGGTTGCAACGGTCATTATCGGCAGAGGGAGGTTGCATAGTGGCCGAATTATACGTTGCACCTCGACAGCGACTTTCTCACGATCCCGATCGCAGCGCACGCTCTCGCATCCGCGATCGAGAAAGTGCGTTCGGAAACTCTTAAACTCCAGAGTGTCGATCTCATCGTATCCTCCCTCGAACTTCAAGCTCGCGGCCGGAAAGCTCGCACGCGTTGACACGCGACATGAAGTTCGTCGAGGTTTTCCAGCTTGAAATCGCGAATGCAATGTGGGTGCGAAGATCCCGCGAAGAATCGCGAAATTTTACGATTCGCGACACGTAAATTATTCCGAAATTTCTGAACGTCGACTGGTGAGACACTTTTGGCTCATGCTGTGAATAGTACATGCAGTGCAAATTTTCGTACTTATTGAGTAGTGGTAAAACTTAATGGCTCAAGTTTTGAGTAGTGGCAAAACTTAATGGCTCAAGTTTTGGGGTGTGGCAAAACTTAATGGCTCAAGTTTTGGGGAGTGGCAAAACTTAATGGGTCAGTTCTGAGGACTGGCAAAACTTAATGGCTCAAGTTTTGAGGAGTGGTAAAACTTAATGGGTCCAGTTCGGAGGACAGGCAAAATTTAATGGCTCAAGTTCTGAAGACTGGCAAAACTTAGTGGCTCAAATTCTGAGCATTGGCAAAACTTAATGGGTCCAGTTCTGAGGAGTGGCAAAACTTAATGGCTCAAGTTCAGAGCACTGGCAAAACTTAATGGCTCACATTCTGGGTACTGGCAAAACTCAATGGCTCAAGTTCTGGGTACTGGCAAAGTTTAATAGCTGAAGTTTTGAGTACTGACAAAACTTAATGGCTCAAGTTCTGAGAACTGGCAAAACTTAATAGTTCAAGTTCTGAGTACTAGCAAAAATTAATGGCTTAAGTTCTGAGTACTGGCAAAACTTAATAACTCAAGTTCTGAGTACGAGCAACTTTTAATAGCTCAAGTTCTGAATACTGGCAAAATTTAATAGCTCAAGTTCTGAGTACTGCCAAAATTTAACAGCTCAAGTACTGGGCGCAGACTCAGTACTGGATACTTCAATACGTGCTTCAAGTACTTGGTGTATTTGCGCTCCCGATCGAGCGTGAGAGGCGAGACGAGGCGATAAACGGCGACTCACGCAACATTGTACCTCGGTGATTGCGCTGCTTTATTGCTTCTCGGGGGGTGAAATCGTCGCTCCGTTCCCAAACAAGCGACGCGGCGCTGCGCCCTCACGATTATTTCGAAATCCCTGAATCTCGACGGGCGAGGCACTTTTGGCTCCCGCTGTGAATAGTACATGCAGTGCAAACTCGCAGTTTGCACTCGAGAAAGGGAGAGAAAGAGGAAGCGCGATGCACAACGAGGTCGACACTCGCCTACGGCCAACAAATTCACCTGCTCTTATTTCACTGCTAAGCGTGTATATGTGTGTATATTCGGCAAAGCTGCAGGCACGAGTTTTGGAGGGGGTCGATTGTGTTTTCGCCGAACACACTCAACCGCCTGGACTGACCGGCTCGAGAGAACGAGCGAACTACAATCGGTATACTGCGAATGTACTGCAAGCTCGGCTGAATTTAAAAAGAAAACAACTTTCCAGACATTAATTAAGCCGCCATGGCGCATGGGCTGCGGCCGGATGGGGTCAACTCGCTATCGATTTTACGCCGCGAAGCATACATTTTTTTTTCTTTTTGTTATTTTTATTTCTCTATACTTCGAGCACTCCGTCCACCGGCGTTGGTCGTGGCGTTCGTTAGAGCAAAGCGAAATTTAATGAGCCGATGTTTCGCGCGTGCTCCGAGGCACTTCTGCAACATTAGATTTTCTCGGTCGGGTGACGACGGGGAATTGTGACGTTCCCGCTAAATCGGTAATCCTGGAGAAAGCTCGAAGGCGAACGGAATCGTTTACGTTCTGCGGAAACCGTCTTTTGTTTTTTTGTTTTTTTTCTCCCTCCACCTCGCGATCTCCGCATGACTCGCCAATGTCACGCTCTATCGTGAGGCAAGATACGAATTATTCGTTTGTGTGATGTAATAATTAATTCTGTTTTTTTTTTCGTTCATCCAGCACGATGCCTTCAGACAGTATGGACGACATCGAGCTGAAGACCATTCAACTCCAATTTCCGGCCTTGAGATATCTGACGAGGGACGACGGATCCGCTCGAGAGGAAAGGGTCGAGACCGACAAGGGTAGTTTGCTCGTTGCGGTTCAAGGAAATCGGGCGAAACCTGCCATTCTCACTTACCACGATCTAGGCCTTAATTGTAAGTATCCGAGAGTCGCGAAAATTGTCCGAAGGGTGTTTGCGTTGGACGATACCAAAAATCCGTAACGAGGGCGACACATTATCGGCCAACTTCTCAACTCTGATCGTAAACCCACTTTCGATCTTTGAATTGAACGGAAACTCTGGTATATTTCCAATTCGGGTGTGTCCCGCGCCTCCGGCTGCTGTGCCGAATACCAATCGAATATCGGCGTATCACAGAGATGGTTTTTCATTTCGTCCTCTATATGAAGCACCGGGGCTCGGGACAAATCTGATTAACCCTCTAGACACTCGACGCGAGACAAAACGCGTGGTCCTTAATTCATCCGTTTCTGGCACTGGCTACATTCGCACCCAGAAAAATAATTTATTTAACGGCCACTGTTTATTTGATTTAAGTAAAATATTAATTTGATTAAAATGGATATTTATTTTAATTAAGTAAATATCCATTTAAACCAAATAAATATTTTACTTATACCAAATAAACGGTGGCCGTCAAATAATTATTTTTTTTCTGGGTGCGAAATGAATTGCAAATACTATTGGGACGTATCGCACACATTCTCTTACCCACTTTACTGCGTTCCTTAATTGACACGTTCTTGGTACTGCAGTCGAAATTCATTCGATAGAAAGATGAACAATTTTCTCTGTAACGTTATTTTTGGTTTGAAAATCTCATTCTTTGACCGAAAGTGACGTCACACCGGAAATACGTCACTTCCGATTGAGAAATTTCATTTTTCGACCCGAAGGAACGTCATACTGGAAATACGTCACTTCCGATTGAGAAATTTTATTTTTCGACTGAAAGGGACGTCATACTGGAAATACGTCACTTGCGTTTTGAGAATCTCATTTTCGAAGCGGAAGTGCTGTCCTACCGGAAATACGTCACTTCTGGTTGAAAAATGAAATTTTAAACCCGACATGAGGTTACACCGAAATAAAAAAAATGTTCTGCGTGGCGCCACTTTCCTCCTTAAAAGTGAGATTTGTCAAACCGGTAGCAACGTTACAGAGAATTTTTTGTATTTTTCTCTGCAACATATCTCAAATGCAGCGAGTGACAGAAACAGATGAATTAAGGAATATACGAAAACTCTAAAAACGATATAATAATTTTTACCCCAAAACGTAAAATTTGCCTTTCAGACATCTCGAGCTTCCAGGCGTTCTTCAACTACATCGACATGCGCGTTTTACTCGAAAACTTTTGCGTCTATCACGTGAATGCTCCTGGACAGGAAGAAGGCGCGCCGAGGCTACCCGACGAGTGAGTACATTAAATTTAAACGATCAAATTAATTTTATATTCCGATGAAGCTTCGGCGAGGATCTTTCGCAAATTCCATCAACGATGTCTGAAGAACTAGACGATAAATCGCTTCCATGGTTCGCCATCCTCCTGGAAATTATACGACAACACCGCGTATAATGAATCTACTCTCGACGGCACCGTTAACGAGCTCCCTAATTAAAGTGTGCGTCGAGAGGGGCCTCGACAACCGCGCGTTACGCGTGTCGTTTCTCCCACGAGTGTGTGTGCAACCAATATCACTCCTGTTTTCGACTGTACGCAACCACTTCGGAGTACTTCGATGTACAAGACCACTAGGCACTTTGACATAACGAGCTCATATCTATATCACGACCGGGTGGAAAGCTGCCGGATCACGCAGTGACCTCTCTTCGTCACGTCCCTGCAATTAGCAACCGACGACCTAATTAAAATCAAATTTCCAGGGAATTTCCATCGTCACCACGAACTCCACCTAGCCGAAATATCACCGTTATCAATAGTGCCGCGAGCTCTATTGCCCGCGTCAACGAGGAGAACGCGGATAAACCACCCGGCTGGTTTATCCACGGAATTCTCAGTTTTAATCCAAGGAATTGTCAGTTTGAATCCACGGAATTCTCAGTTTCAATCCAAGGAATTCTAAGTTTCAATCCAAGGAATTCTAAGTTTCAATCCAAGGAATTCTAAGTTTCAATCCAAGGAATTCTAAGTTTCAATCCTCAATCCAAGGAATTCTAAGTTTCAATCCAAGGAATTGTCAGTTTGAATCCACGAAATTGTCAGTTTGAATCCACGGAATTGTCAGTTTGAATCCATGGAATTTTCAGTTTGAATCCATGGAATTCTCAGTTTGAATTCACGGAATTCTCAGTTTAAATCCAAGGAATTGTCAGTTTCAATCCACGGAATTCTCAGTTTCAATCCACGGAATTCTCACTTTCAATCCACGGAATTCTCACTTTCAATCCACGGAATTCTCACTTTCAATCCACGGAATTCTCACTTTCAATCCACAGATTCAATCCACGGAATTCTCACTTTCAATCCACAAAATTCTCAGTTTCAATCGACGGAATTCTCACTTTCAATCCACAAAATTCTCAGTTTCAATCCACGGAATTTTCAGTTTCAATCCACGGAATTCTCACTTTTAATTCACAAAATTGTTTATCAGATATGCAAAATTTACCCAACCCGGCTTCTGGAAAAAAGTGATCATAATTGTTGGAAAAAGATGTCTATGGTCCCTGTGAAAATGTCGCACATCGCTAGAAACTGCGCTGGTGTATCAAATTAACCGGTCGAAATTTACCACAAGACTTCATAGTTTGTCCGAGATCGTTCTGTTCGTCACGTCCCTGCAATTAGCGCCCGACGACCTAATTAAAATCAAATTTCCAGTGAATTTCCATCGTCGCCACGAACTCCACCTAGACTAAATATCACCGTTATTAATGCTGTCCGCGAGCTCCATTACCCGCGTCAAAGAGGTTCCACCCGGCCGGTCATTCCGAATTAGGTTGAACCCCTCGCGTTCGCCAGTGACCCGACGTGTCTCACCGGAGATTTTCTAACTCCCATCCACGATTCCTAGAATAATTCAAACCGCATTGCAGATTTGCATGTTTATCTCGCGACTCGTCAGAGTGTGGCAGAAGCGGGATCGATCGTCGAGGACCGCGTGCATACGCGGAGAAACGCAAAACCCGATCCACCGCGTTCGCGTGCCAAGGGCTTAATGGCGATTCCTCATCGATCTTCATAGGTGCGGATTCGGATCGAGCTGACTTTGATTTGTTTGCATTGCAGTTACGTTTATCCGTCGATGGACGATCTCTCGGAGCAGCTGCTCTTCGTGCTGGGACACTTCGGTCTCAAGTCCGTCATCGGCTTCGGTGTCGGCGCCGGCGCCAACATCCTGGCCCGCTTCTCACTGGCGCATCCGGAGAAGATGAACGCCCTGTGCCTGATAAATTGCGTCTCGACACAGGCCGGATGGATCGAGTGGGGCTATCAGAAGCTGAACGTACGCCACCTCAGGTCTCAAGGGATGACCCAGGGCGTGCTGGATTACCTGATGTGGCATCACTTTGGCAGGGTAAGAGAACCGGGCGGAACGGTCGGGCGAATCGTTAGATAAGGTAGGCGGCCCAATTTCCGCCACTTTTAGGCCCAGTTTCCTCCACCTTCAGGGCCGGTTTCTGCCACCTTTAGGCCCAGTATGCTCCAACTTCAGGCCCAGTTTCCTCCAACTTCAGGCCCAGTTTCCGCCACCTTTAGGCCCAGTTTCCGCCACCTTTAGGCCCAGTTTCCTCCACCTTCAGGCCCAGTTTCCGCCACGTTTAGGCCCAGTTTCCGCCACCTTTAGGCCCAGTTTCCTCCACCTTCAGGGCCACTTTCCGCCACCTTTAGGCTCAGTTTCGGGCATCTTCTATTGTTGAAGGGAACGTTTTTATAAAAAATAAAAGTATCCCGGCATTAAGGAGGGACTCGCGCTGTGCGCTGACTTCACATAAATTCGACAAGAATAAGAGAAAACTGCAAGTATTTCTTGCAATTTTCTTGCATTAAAAATTGCAAGTATTTAAAAATTTTTTTTATAGAACAAAAATCAACGATTACTTAAAAATTTGAAAAAATTTATACGTATTCAGAAAAATAAACGAATCATTTTCATAAAAAAAAAAGTTTTGTTGCCGGGTAATTTGTTAACCAATGAATTTTTTGATGAATTTGTTAATAA
>JAPYZD010004386.1:0-12468 GCA_030522725.1 Ichneumoninae sp. B BG-2022a
TCTACAGTTCTAACCCAATCACCGCAGTGTAATGTAATATTTGCAAAGTGATATATGTCAGCAATATCATTTCATAAATATTATATCGCAGATACAATTCCCTAATGTTGTGTTTTTTGAAATTTTAAAATTATTTGTCATTTTCACAGCCTGGTCAGGTACTAAAATTGTGTCGCGATAAAATTTTGTAATTGTGATGTAACGCTCTAAGAATTCCACTGCAGTTATTCTACGCACATACTGGCGAATCACTAGAACTTCCTTAAGTTATTCGCATCTCCCACCCTCCACAATCTCCGCACCCGAAGATGTCTTCTATCAGGCGGAGAGGGTTTAAAAAAACTTCCAGCATCTCCGCTCCCTCCCAATTACAATCAAATCGCAACATTACTTCAGTTAACGACATTGCCGCGGAGGTACAAAATACGTGTACCGTTCGGTTTACATAGTACTTGCTAGGGGCGAACTTATCGAAAAGCCCGAAGTTATGTCCTACGCAGACCACGTCGTACCACTCAACTCACCGATGTTGGTACTTCGACATCCTCGAGCTTTCTCTTCCTTCACTCTCTGCTCGGATAATCTCGCTTCCCGGGCTAATGCATTATCGATAGGTACACGTTCGCTACTCGTATACGAAGCATGCACCAGCCCTGACAGCTATTCTCTCTATCCACCCCCCCCTACTACAACCTGTGCAGTACTTTCGAGTACCTCAATTATGCGCCGGAATCGAATTCCCTATCGAAGCCTTTTGTTCGAGTTTAGTTTTACCGTTGGTAGGGCAGTGTCCTGCAGCCGGAACTCGATTTTCCATCACTCGTCGCCACCCAAACGAGATGGAATCATCAAGTCTGTCGGCACTTTAAAGTAACAAGGGGTCGTTTTTTAACATTTTTCTTATTGTTTTTTTTCTCGTCATCATTCCTCTTCGATTGCAGACTTTATCTGCGCGAGCCAAAATTAATCGAACGTGGCCTGCAATTGTAACACTGGAAAAGGGTATTTTCCACTCTCCCTCCCCCTGAGACCCGTCGGCGAACATTGCGGCTCTCGATTTTAGTTAGAACATTGTCGTTTCGTGTTTAAAATATTAAAATATTAAAATATTAAAATATTAAAATATTAAAATATTAAAATATTAAAATATTAAAATATTAAAATATTAAAATATTAAAATAAATATTAAAATATTAAAATATTAAAATATTCGTTTTTCTTAAACTTGGCTGATGATATTCTATTTTATAACAATTCCGTGTATCCACCGCCTCCCCCCGTACTGCAACCTGTGCAATACTTTCGAGTGCCTCAATTATGCGCCGGAATCGAAGCCTTTTGTTCGAGTTTAGTTAAACCGTCGGTAGGGCAGTGTCCTGCAGCCGGAACTCGATTTTCCATCACTCGCTGCCGCCCAAACGAGACGGAATCATCGAGTCTATCGGCACTTTAAAGTAACAAGAGGTCGTTTTTTAACATTTTTCTTATCGTTTTTTTTTCTCGTCATCATTCCTCTTCTCATGCGCTTACTCTTCAGCTGCGTCTCGATTCCACCGCCGGCACTACTTTTGCATAGATATTCTGCGTAGCGAAACTTTTCCGAACGAGAAGAGAACATTCATTCTCGTGACGCCCGGAATCACCCTATAAAAACTTTTTCTCAAAACTTTATAAATCGCTTTTCAGATGGTGAAATTACGAACTTATAATACGAAGGTGGCTAGATGGGAGGGCGGGGAGGGAGATACGGCAGCGGAGAGTAGGGTCGCGGCGGAGGTCGCGGTTCCGGGACAGCCCGAGAGAGAAATAGTACGGGGGGGTAACATGAAAATCCAAGGAATGACCCAGTTTTCCACCATTGCTTGAAAAGCATTTCCATCTTCCCTCTAATGGAGCCCGAACGTGCTAATAATAATTCCTGTCTCGCGATGTGATGGACCCTTCGATATCGCCCTTCCGCCCTACATTGCGCTCCTTCCTCCACCCCATTGTAATACGAGCGAATATTAAAACGGGAAAAGCTGTCGTAAAATCATTATAATTAAGCCGAAGGGGTCGACAAACTACCATAATTGAACTATGCATCAACGACCCGACGTTTAAGGGATGAGCCATAAAAGGCTCTTTAGTCAATAATACTTTAGCGGCGTTTTTCGGAATTCTTGTTCGTCGGACTGACCGACGGACGGAGATTTGTGTGATCTGGGAAAAGCTGCCTCAAGCGCTAAGCGAACAGTACATGGATTCTTCGTGGTAGTGGCAAAAAATTGCCAGTTTTTTAATGCGATACGAAATAAATTTATGGGATACGCGGTTAAGCATCTTACATTATAAAAGAAACTAAAGAAAAAATGGGTAAGCACAAGTGACATTGTGAAAAATTATGGATTAAAAAAGGCGAATAATATTGAGAGGAAACAATTTTATAAGACGTAAAACATGATTTCATAAAATATTAATATTTTATGAAATCTATGTTTTACGTCTTATGTTAACATAAGAGAGATGGGGGCAAAACAGGCGCTTCGACTAAAAATAGATATTGGGCAAAAAACGGGCAACGTCTTATAAACGACTTTCTGATGTTCCTTACATAACAAAAGTGTGAAAAATAAGTCAAATTGTTCATGAAAACCAAAAAAAAAAGTGTCGGACGCATCAGAATTTTTCAAGACACTTGTTCAGAATTTTTTTTTTTCGAAACTTCGTTCAGCAAATTAATTTTTTAATGATTTTTTTATTTTTTATTTAATTCATTTTTGAATACATTGTCCATGAAATCTATTTATCTTGTTTTTTAATTTTTCCAACAACCTTCTTTTTCGGGAATAAACAAATTCTGTAGCATTACCGTGTTAATAGGTTAGGTGTTCCGTAAATGGTTTCCATCTAGAACGATTGCCACTGCGTAAGCTTCAACCTCTAATCCCTTCACGGTTGGAGTTTCTTCAGTTTCAATCACCCGGTGGCGTCTTTCCGTCTTGAACTTTGTTATGCACAGCGCCACTATGACTTACGACTTTGCTGCCACTCAGGTGCGCCTGAAGTGGTAGGTTCTATTGTTTATTTACAATAGCAGAGGACACATGGTAAAAATCTACGTTAGAATTACGAATAGACAGTCATGGAGTGACGTTGTCATAGTGGGCGCAGTGGAGCAATGAATTATTCTGAAGCCTCACGACAATTCACCGTACCTCGAATCACAGAGCAGACCGGAGTACAGAAGTTCCAGGAAAAGTTGCTTGCAAGGAGTGACAAATTATAGTTATATACATATAAACGCGAAGACTCGGTAATTTCATTCCATACCCTCAATTAAAACTTGCCTTTTGTTTTAATACTAATAAAATTTCGTTAGGGTGGTAATGACGTCAAAAAAGTCGATCAGATAGAATTGTATTGTTGTAAACACTTGTTTTCCGATTTACGTTTATCTTTCCGTTTTCTTGTGTTGTTATTGACAAAAACGACGTCCGCATATAATGAAAAATCAATGAAGACAAAATTATAATTTTTAAACTTGGTGCTCGTTTTGCCTCCAATTTCTATTTTTATTTGTGATACCCGTTTTTTCTCAATCTCCCCCATAAGTAAAAACGTCGACAAACTACGGTAATTGAATGGTCAATCCAACTTTTAGCGGGCTTGCTTTACAATCAATGATACTTTAGCTTGGTTTTGTAAATTCTTGTTTGGGCAGACCGGAAGGACGGCGGAACTGAAGGACCGGAAGAACGGAGGAACTGAAGGACGGAGGAACTGAAGGACCGGAAGAACGGAGGAACTGAAGGACCGATGGACCGGAGGGACCGATGGACCGGAGAAACGGATGGACCGGAGGGACCGATGGACCGGAGAAACGGATGGACCGGAGGGACTGATGGACCGGAGGAACGGATAGACCGGAGGGTCCGGAGGGACGGATGGACCAGGGGAGGGGGCCGGATGGACCGAGAGGATCGGAGGGACGGACGGATGGACCGGAAGGATCGGAAGGACTGATGGACGGATGGACCGGAGGGCCTGATGAACGGATGGGCGCGTGGATCGAAGAGTCAGCGGAACCAGAGGGATGGACGGACCGGGGGGGACGAACGGACCGGAAGGACGGAGGGACCGGAGGAACCGCGGGAAAATATCGTGTATACATCCGCGTCGTTAGCGATATAGTTATGATCGTCGTAAGAGTTTATCCGTGTCGCGAAATAACACACCTAAGAGGGAGCAATTTTATTTTAACTGCACAGACATCGGACAGTGGTCCTGAAAGAGGATCCGTCGTCAAAGAGCGACGGGGGCACGGGAAAGGGCGGCCCCGCAAATGGAACGAACGAATTTCCAGGATCTCGAGAACTCCATAGGTATACATCCGCCGGCGCGCGGAGTGAAGAAGTTTAAGGTCGATGCCGGTCGGGTGTGGGGGAGTTGGCGATTTCTCGGATGTGAATAGGAAATCATTCGGTCTCTCCACGGAGACAAAGGGCGAGAGGACGACGGAACAGGATACAGATGGAGAGAGACGGCGAGAGCGAAAGCGCGAAATTAAATTCCTTGCGACTTCGAGGAGAACTCCCCGCGACGAAAACATTCCGATAACTCGTTCCCACCGTATTATCTCGGTTTATTATCGTCCGACGGAGGACAACGGAAAAAGGAGCGGGAGTTCATTTCGTCCCAATACATCATCGCCAACTGCCGACAGACATTATACATATGTATATATATATATATATATATATATATATATATATATATACATATATACATATAATCGATAAATAATATAGTATATCTATAGTACACGCGACACACGGGGTTATCCGCTTCTCAAACCCCCGAGGTGTATCCGACGAGCCCCGGCCCGAGAACGGGCTGAATTCCTATCCAATACCAAAGCGTAGTGCAGTATACATGCCGAACAGCCTCGATAATTCCTGTCGCTGCGGATATCCACCGAACAAGTATAACCGATCGCGATCGATCCTAGAAATATGATGAAAATGATCGTAAATTTTCATTAAGAGGCGAAACCCGGAACGGTCCCTCCTTCCACCACGGTCTTCACCCTCGGTTTATTACCGGCCGAACGCAGACGTTACGACAGGGGTGAAGCGGTATGTACTGGCCTCCCGAAGCCGTAATATGCACCGGCGACCTACAACCAACTGGAATGTGAAAGACGAAAAAAGAAAAATATTTTCAATAGGTGCAAACTTTGGGACGACGAGTAGAACGTACTGGGGTGTTTGCCATTATGAAATGGTTCGCAAGTGATTGTTATTCAGGGTGGATTTAGAGATGTGCCGTGGCATCTTTTGTAAGCGTTAATGGACCAAAAAACAACAACCAAAAACTTGACCGTTTTTTTCATTCCAGAAAATGTTCGCTGGGTCTCGGTCATTTTTTTATCAAGATTAACAACATTAACAACGCCATGCATCTCTGTATGGCGTTGTTACAACGCTTTCATTGACATTGTCAATGGTCCACTGACCATTTTCACTATATTCGGGTGGATTAATTAAATAAACGTTATTCCTTAGTTTATTAAACTTACTGCTCTATTTTGTTATTTTGCTATTGATATGTCTGGAAAGTGTACATGCACAAGTAGGGTAAAAGTGGGGAATATGGACCACCCGTATTAACACGTAAATCAATCAAATATGGACCGGGCCATATTCCCCACTTATATAATTTATACTCGTATTTATGTGTTTTCTGAGCCCTTTATATTAGCCATTTGTTGAAGCTCGTGGAAGTTTGTGGGTGTAGGTGATTTTTATTTGCGTGTTATCTGTTGTTGCGGTTGCGTGCATAGTGTCCCAATGTTATTTACTCGGTTGAGAGCGAATCGTTTGGTGAGGTATTTACATCTACCTACTATGGGTGTGATGCCCGTTATCTCGTATAGAAGGGTGTCACGTGGGTTGTACGTAGGGGTATCTTGGTGGCGAATGCGTCTTAGTTGCCAGATTGCACACGCCTCCGCAGTTCTATTTTTTTAATGCATTGTCTTTGCACTTGAGAAACATAGAATGGCCGTATTCAGTTATAGGTCAGCATATGCTCTTATATATTTTTGTCAACTGTTTTATCCGAAGATTACGGTTCCTAAATGTGAATCTTCTGAAGTGTGAAGCGCCGGTTGATATTTTAGATTTACACCCAGATAAAAAAATGTATTTGACGGCCACCGTTTATTTCGTTTAAGTAAAATATTTATTTGATTTAAATAAATATTTATTTCATTTACGTAACTATTTACTTAATTTGAATGAATATTTATTCAAATCAAATAAATATTTTGCTTAAACCAAATAAACGGTGGTCGTCAAATATTTTTTTTTTCAGGGAGTAAATTGTTGGAAATGGGCGTTGAAGTTCAGTTTACGATTTAGGTTTATACCTACATATTTGGCGTGTGGGCGCGCAGGGATTTCCACATCAAACAAACTGGTTTTAAGAGACTGGCTCCAAAAATATTGAATCAGACTGGCAACTTTCAGTTTGCATTTACTGAGCAAATCAAGCCCAATACTGACACAGCTGCTCACTTTTAAAAAAAAAACTCTGACCCGTATCAAATAGATATAAAGCCTGACCATCGCCTCCCTGCACTTCCACCCGGATACACCATCATTTTTCCGTTCCTCCACTCACCATCCTCTTTGTAAAGTAGGTACGCATTGAACGAATAACTGATGTTTGCCCTCGAAACCGAACCGTGATTTCTACTTTCATCGTGGTCCTCTCTCCACCCTGTACATTACCATAATGAAGCATGCACCGGTGTGCCGCGCAAAGTTTACAGAGGGATGAGAGGGGAGAGATCGCGGAGGCAGCACAGAAGGAGAGATCGATCTCTTCGTGCCCCGGGCTATTTACTGTACGCGCACATAGAAACCACCACGGGGAAAAGGAGTGTGCAGCTTTTGCGGAAAAGTCTTCTCCCCCCTCCTGTGCCCCTTTTTGCAACCCCTACAGCACCATACACATCCATACACACTATGCGCGCATTCTTTGCACCTACATTCATATACACATCTACACATGTGCTTACACACACATATACATATACATGTTTTATATACATAAGCACATATAGATATGTATACATATACACGTGTATACATGTATATGCGTCTATATATGTGTATCCGTTTTCTGTAGAGATCCGGAAACGCTGAAAAGGGAGAAGAAGGTGGTGTGTATAGACGCGTGTGGTATTGCGTCTGGCGGGGCACCGGCGTTGCAACGGGTCTGGCGGCAAGAGCTGTGATTTAAGTGGAAGCTCGAGCTTTCGTGCAGTGGGTATAACAAAACTGGTGTGTATATGGTTTACAGATAGACGACCCGTTCGACGGTGTGCATGTATATTCGGTACGGGCTGAGTGTGGCACTCCATGCAACCAACACACGTGAGGAGAGCCGGTGCCGCTATTTATGTTGCTTTACGTTATAAGGTGAGGGCGACCGATGCACAGTGGAGTGTTATCCGCTACATTCCGTAAACTACAACGGTAGGAAGTGCAATGGCAACGTCCGTGCACGACTCTGCCACCACCACTGCGTCGCCGGTGTTTTCTTACGTATCGAAAACTCTCGCCAACTTTTTGTTATCCCCGGAAGAATCTTGATCGCGCACTCGAGCCGAACGGGACAGTCGGGGATGGAATTGATGGGAAACTGGGGAACCGAGGTAGCGATGTAAAAAGTAACTGCGCGCGGTATGATCTTCTGATATATTTATAGTTTGCCGGAAACTCGGATGCGAAACGTTCAATCGGTTCTCAGCGAGGAGAATCGCACTCAAATGCCCAGGAATTTTTTATTTATCGAAAGGATGATCGATGCGTGATACATGGAATTTCTGATGGACAGGCCGCAAGCTCGCGGGGGGAAATGGAAAATTGAAAAAATTATGAGGGTTTATTGGGGATGTTCGGAAAAGAGTTTAGGGTCGGCCGAAACGACGTGCAACTTGGACACTTGGTATATAACCTATTTTTCTGCAAAAATATTAATTCTTGTTGTATAACCTATTATTCTGCAAAAACAATTTTATGATTTTTTGTGTTTGGTTTTTAGTGTTACGTCAAAGTTTCATGGATGAAAGGGTAGTTTTGTGCAATCTAACAAAATATTTTTATATTTGTAAAAAGTATTTAATTTATTTTCTTATGGAAACTTTGTTTTATAGCGAAAAAAATATAGTAAATCAAACTCGGAGCTTGCGCAAGTAACGTTCCTGAATCGTGTACACATATGGGTATGTGTATGCGTTATGTAACGGTGTACGTGCCGACGGCGGTGCGCCGAAGAAAAAAATGTTTTTTTCACTTCATTTCAGAATGAATAATAGCGTGATAGTTTAGATTTATTCGACCACAAATTTGCCACGTGAACTGGTCATCCATTTCGGCTCGCTCCGCCGTACCTTCGCAACGTTTAACCCCGTTTATAAAAAAAATTGTCACTCAAACACCATTTAGTTCTATTAAAAAAAAGGTTTCGTGCTGTTCAGTTTCGCTCTTGCTCTCGATCCTCTTCATGATGAAAAAAAATTTGATTACACATCGACGTGCCTGCACCCCGATTATCCCCACCTAATATTCATTTTCCGGCATAGATCGCAATTGTATCGCTCGCGACAGATGAACCGTGCCAGATTAACCTTCGTAATCTGGCCAGGGCTCAATCCATTCGTTCTCCATTTCACGAGAGCCTCGAAATATCGATGCCATACACCCCTCCTCCCTCCCCCACCTCCCCAATATAAATGGCAATGTATATGCGTATATGCACATATTGTTGCGTCCTCGTGGAAAAAGTTATGCGCATATTTGGTTTTGGGGCGGATATTATTAAGGGCATACGGCACAGTGAAATTTCGAAAAAAACAATATTTTTTTAAATGTTCTAATAGTTTATAGTGTCAAGAATATTCGGTTAAATTTGTATAGTTTTTCTCGAAGCATGATTTTGAAAATCAGTAACCCTGATTTCTCAATAAACGGCTTAATTGGTTTTTATGAACATTTTTACCGATTTACTTCTCTAGATTCTTTAGACCTTGACTTTCCATATAAAACAAAAAACAATTAAAAAAATGATTCAGTGTGAAAAAAATGGGTAAGAATCTTTTTTTTTTTTTCAAATGGCCGGCATTTTGCCAATTTTTTCCCCTAGTCAAGGACCGCGATATATGTCATTTCTTAAGAAACAATTAAATAAATAAAATTTACTTCTGATAAAATGACAAGTCGAAATCAGGGTCGAGGCAAACGAACTTACGAAAAAAAATGTAACACCAACCGAGAAAAAACTTAAATAATGACAATAAAATTCAATGAAAAAATTCTTAAATGTTCTTTAATATTAAAGAACATTTAAGAATTTCTGCTAATTTTTGATAATTTTTAATATATATATAAAAAAGCAGCTAAATATCTCGAGCACGAACTGTCAAACTTCCTCTCTGAAAGTCCGATCGAGACTCATCTGGTCAATCGATAATCTGTCCGTTTGTCATTTGTCATACCGAGCTATTCCGATCATCAATGTTGTTACATTGATGATTGATGATGTTACAGGGCGTCTTTGTAAGATTCGTCTGGATTCTTAGAAAGACGCCCCTTTTAGGGAATCCCCACTTATATGTACAATCGCAAATGATGCCGCATACGTCACGCCGCTGCCGAGACAACGCCGAGTTCCCAATGCCCAATGAGAAGCCCGTAATTGTTATGTATTAATAATCGTACTATTTTTTATTCCCATTTTTTTTCTCATCGGTGGTTATCGATGAATCGCGGGTCCGCTATTCGAGCGCCCTTCGCATAATCCCCTCCATACTTCGCCTATTACCGACGCACGCTAAAACGGCACTAGCGAGTGAGCGAGAAGGTGCAAAAAAAGAACCAAGTTCTCCAATGGCAGCTCGACGACACGGAAGTTCCGCGAACGTCATTAGGCACCGATATTAGATTTTCCATTCTAACGTCCTTTCCCCCCCCTCCCCCCTCCCCGTTTTATCGACCCCCGGCCGCCACCTTTTCATTTTCTTTTTTTTCCATTTTCAAATTTTTTTTTCCGATTTCTTTTTTTTCTGTCTTTAGACCGCGACTCTGGTAGGCCGCGGTGCGCAGAGCCCCGGGATAAGTGGGAGATAAAACGTGAAGCCATTGTCGTCCCGCAATCGAACGGTCCAATATCGAACAATCCCTGTGTAGCTCGCGCGTACCGAATCGTCCCTTCGACCCGCGCCTTCGGGGCTCGCTTCACCTCCGTACGCCTCCGCCACTTCAATTGCACGCGGTTCTCTGCCGACCTGAATTGAAAGCTACCGAGCGTCACGCTTCGTCGAGCCCCCAGGAACAGCAATTCTAAACTATCAGTACGGACGCAATTTCATCATATTGTACACGAGGATTCTGCGCGTCTCCCCCGGACGCGATATTGGTCGCCGTATTTTTTAATAAATCGCGGAGAGAAAAAAAAAATCGTGGAAAATCGCGGAAAAAGAAAGTATTGAAGTATAGCGCGGATTTTAATTCGGCCGAACGATTTTCTTATTTATATTTTTCCTCCATCCGACGCCGAGAATTTCCGTCAAAGGAAACTACGGGGAAGGTGTAGTCGGACGTGACAATAGAATTGCTATCTGTGTCCTTTGATCTTTCGTCTCGGGAAGTTCCGGGACGGCGTATTAATTCAATTGCCGCGTGAACGCCTGCGGTGTAAAATTGTTCTTTATTTTAATTGGCATTAATGCTCGGTCTGAGTGACCCGTCGATGTTGATATTAATGCCGCGGATCGCCGGAGTCGAGTGCTTCGCCGGGATAAAAATACGGCTGCGATTAATCCGCGCGATTCGATAAATTCGTTTGTGTGCGAACTCGGGACGGTTGGAAAATTATCCGTTCGACAAACCGACGTCGGCTATGTCGGTGAAAAAATTAAACAAACGGAAGCAATTTGATATATGCCAGAGCTTTGGTTATCGATATCGAAGTTAACGAGGTAAATTTCACTCACCGTTAACGTTGAGAGTTATGTGCTGGACGTTGTTGCACTCCCGATTTACCGACAGGTACGTTGCCTCGCACTTGTACAGACCCTCGTCCTTGAGCTTAACGTCCGGTATCCGCAGATGAGTTTTCGTCGAATTAACGTCGTAGTCCATCGTCGCTCTGTAAACGAAACCGAACCGAAATTAAGTGCGTGATTTCGTTTGAGGAATTAACGAAAAATTAATAAGCAAACAAACAAACAAAATATGATAACAAAATTTGAACAATTGTCGGAGATGGAAGTTGTAGTTCAGTTTACGATCTAGGTTTACACCTACGTATTTGGCGTGTCGGCGCGCAGGAATTCCACATCAAATATACTGATTTTAGGAGACTGGCTCCAATTATATTAAATCAGACTGGCAACTTTCAGTTTGCATTTACTGAGCAAATCAAGCCTAATACTGACCCAGCTGCTCACTTAAAACAAAAAAAAACTCTCTGACCTGTATCTTACAAAGCCTGACCATCGCTCCCCTGCATTTCCACCCGGATACATCATCATTTTTCCGTTCTTCCACTCACCATCCTCTTTGTAAAGTAAGTACGCATTGAACGAATAACTGATGTTTGCCCCGAACCGTGATTTCTACTTCGGATTAACGAAAAATTAATAAACAAACAAACAAACAAAAGATGATGACAAAATTTGAACAATTCATTGAAATCATATTTGAATTTCATTGAGATGTCACTTCCGATTTCGACATATCAGTTTTCAACCGGAAGTTACGTCAAACGAAAAAAATTCACTTTCGGTTTGAAAATATCATTTTTCGAGCGGCAGTGATTTATTTCCGGTACGACGTCGCTTTCGGTTTAAAAGTCTCATTTTGCGACCGGAAGTGACGTTGTACCGGAAATAAGTCACTTCCAGTCAGGGACCTCATTTTCCGACTGGAAATAAAGTCCTGAAACGTCCGGTTAGGGAATCTCATTTTTCGACCGGAATTGACGTAAGACCGAAAATACGTCATTTCCGTTTTGAAAGTTTCATTTTTGAACGGTAAGTGACGACATCCCGGAAATAAATCACATCCCCTCAGGAAATCTCATTCGTCGACCGGAAGTAATGTAATACCGGAAATACGTAACTCTCGATCGGAAAAATGAGATTTTCAAACCGGAAGTGACGTTACAGAGAATAAAAAAAATTCTCTGCAACGTATCTCGAATGTACACTGAAAAAAAAATTCGCTTGCAGGCTGTCGAAGAAAAAAAAATTTGTTTCAATTCTACTTTCAATCCTTACAATTCCATATGATATTGAAACAACAACAGCGAGACTGACAAGGTGACATGTTATCGTTTCAATCCGGTATGAAATTGTACGAATTCAGAGTAGAATTGAAACAACGTTTTTACTTCTTTGGCAGCCCGCAAGCAAAT
>JAPYZD010004387.1:0-11354 GCA_030522725.1 Ichneumoninae sp. B BG-2022a
CAGAATAAAAATACGATCTTGGTCCTTTTTCGGTTGCGAGAACCGAAAACGGACCAAAGCAAATTTTTCGAAAAAAACGTTCGGTCCGTTTTCGGTTTCCGCAACAGAAATAAGACCAAATGCCAACAAAAAATGTACACTCCGTTTTGTCGTTTTTTACGGTCCGTTTTCTTCCTCAACGGGCGTGTCCGTTTTCGGTTCGTTTGCGGTCCATCAACTTGCTAGGGTTCGATTATCTATCTCGATGTATCATAACAATCGATAGTATAATCACCGGGGTGGTTGTATTAATATATTTTGAAACGGTTTTTCAAGTCATTACGGACAATGATATCGTACTTCGTGGTATTTGCGCAAATGATTTAATGGTTCAACTCATTAAGACGCTGGATCACGAACGCACGAAGCACGAAGCGTGCGGAAAGATGACATTCTCGCACCGAGTGTAATAAATGGTAATTATAGGCCTCTATAAAGTTTTAGCCTATATCTCTTACGCCTGGACGTAAATCCTGCTTTAGTGAAACAAATCGTTACCTAAAACACCCCTTATAAAGGGTTAACATTGAAATACTTGTAGGTATTTTTTTCACAGGCGTTGCGCGATCGTCCATCTTAGTCACTCTTTTCAAACTTGGTAAAATGGACCCCAGGTGTTACAGTGCACTCCCCGACGACCGAGCTCGACAGCCTGCACCGACGACGCCGTTACCCTGGCACCGCGCGGCTGCGTCATCGTCGGTTTTACTGGAACGAGACGAGTGGTGGGGCGCACGGCAGCATCCCCACTTTTCCACTTCCGACCGCGCGCCGTGCTCGGGAGTGTACTGTATTAGCAATGAACCGCCTACCAATGCCTCAGTAAAAAACGACAAAACGAACTGTACATTTTTTGTTAGCATTTGGTCTATTTTCTGTTGCGGAAACCGAAAACGGAACGAACGGTTTTTTTCGAAAAATTTGCTTTGGTGCGTTTTCGGTTCCCGCAACCGAAAAAGGACCAAGATCGTATTTTTATTCTGTCCTTTCATTTAAAACAGAATTAAAAGCAAGGCAACAAAACAATAAAAAACTTAGCCAAAAATTTTAATAAAAAATGTTCGGTCTTTCCTCGGTTTCTGTAACCGAAAAAGGTCCAATCCAAACGTACGGTCCGTTTTACCGTTTTTACGGTCCGTTTCGTTCCCCAACGGACGTGTCCGTTTTTCGGTCCGTTTTTTAGTTTTTTTCCCTAAAAGCAGCCGTCCGTCAACTTGCTAGGGAACTTCAAGTTTTTACGGACATGAAATCAATGTCATTATTGTAACGAATTTACACGCTCCAATGGAGGGGAGGTACATCGTCTTTTTGGGTGCATTAAATACGATATCGCGTCAGAGGTCGATAGTTTTATTTATGCATTTTTTTGTATCTTTCACAATTTTTTAAAATCTTTTTTTATAATAAGTAGAGCTATGTTTGTTCTGGATAAAGTGTTGGCGAGCGGTGCGCGGATTGCGAGGAAACGATCAAAGGTTTCCACTCTCACGTGGAAACGGGGCGACTTGAGCACAACACGACCTTTAATTAATTGCATAAATTAATCATTTTCGGCATTTTCATTCTATGGAAAAATATTTTATCGCTCACAATGTGTAAAAACCAGGGGCTGACATCGAGTGATCGTTTATTATAATGGCTTATAATTGCACATCAACATTTTAAAATGAAAAATGCGGAACGTTGTACGATTCCTTTTACAGTCGAGCCTCGCTTATCCGAACAATGACTCCGTTTATCCGAACGTTAGCTCGAAACATTGTAAATTGTTTCTCGCTACGGCAGGAGCCACGACCGTGTTGAAGAGTGTTGAAGCATACTTCTCCTCTTTCAGCGTCAAAACGCTCACACATTGGCTTACCTGAACAAATTCACCCACCCCAGCAAAGTTGGACAGCGCGCGTCAGTGACTAGTTTCAATACCAAATAAAAAGGCGTAGTTCACACTGAAGCGGATTCGAGATTTTGCTGCTCAAAAACACGTGATCTGCCGATCGGCATTTAAAAATGGACGACTTTCTTTCACAGAACCGTTGAAATAAGACTTTGATATTGGAATATTGTTAAAAATATGTTTCACAGTTTAATGTATACTTTTAATTAATTAATAAATGTCGTATTTTTATACGTATTATATGCCGTAAAAATCTGCTTTTCGATTATCCTAATTGTTAATTATCTGAACTAGACTCCGTCCCGACGGATTCCGATAATCGAGGTTCTACTGTATTGATTGTTTTTTGCATACTCTCCTCGCGAGCACTTGCCAAGAGAGAGATACGTTGATGCCAACCGCTCATACAAAGTATCACATGTGCGTATACAAAGTCGCGGTTAAAACCGTTTAAAGTGGCGATAGCCTGCAGTCTTCATCTTTGGCAATTGTACTAAAAAGTACTCGGTCCTGCTCGATATCGCTCCAGGAGCGCAGCAGCAGCACGTCGTAGAATGGGATCGGGTAACGAGTGCAGCATTTTTTTTTCTTGACGCATACATTCATTATTTTGATACAGACAATATAGTGTAAGAATTAAAAAAAAAAACAATTCTACGCGCCATACGGAATGATGCAACAATTAAAACGTCAACCTGACTTCGTACAGTTGCCCTGCCCTCGTTGATTATTCGAAGCAAAGTTTACTGCACAAGGCAATTTATTATGCATTATGCATTCAAAGACGTCTTATAAAGTGTCTAGGAACATCGTGCAACAAAGTCACTTAGTGCCAAGTCAGCGATGTATCAAGAATTATTCTAACGCATACACTTCTCACAAGTGCGTTATAATTAACTTGCTATGCAAGTACTTCGTTACCAAAAAACATGCAAAAGGTTTTCACAACAGGTAAGTTTAGTAAAAAAAAATTACAAATCTTGTAACTTTTAATATTTGAATTGTTTAATTTTTTAAGAACGTTGGACGTATTTTTGCAACCAAAAGTAAAAAAAGATCGCAAAAATTACAAGTTGCTGCTCTTGTAAAAAACAATTACCACGTTAAAATTGATAACAGCCAAAAAAGGTTAATGAAACAAAATTGTACCCCCTTTTTTTACACGTTTTTTAACACGCAAAAATATATTTTTGTTTTGTGAATAACAGTTTTCCAAAGTTCATGATGAAGATGATGATGACGGAAAGAATCTTATCGAAAAAAGTCGTCGATTTTGCCTCTCTAACAAGGGTCGACCAATCACTGACATCGCTCTGTTAAAAAATTCGGAGCGTAATATGCAATTTGGAAATTGTAAACTCACAGATATAAATTGTATTTACACTCAGAACTATATCCATATGATAACTTAAATTCAGGTTTCGATAACGGACGGCGTGCGATTGCATACGATATGTATGCTAAATTCATTAGAACGTTCTATAAAATAAAACCACCAGACGAGCCAATGATATCAAAACAGAATTTTAACTACTCCAATGTTTGTATTGATTGCTCGTATCGAAATGAATTGATTAAAAGTGGCACTATTGACGTGAAAATCGACACGGAATTCACGGAAAACATTTCCGCAGAAACAACAACCTACAGTCTCATTTTTCATGATCGACGTGTTGAATATAATACTCTGACTAATGTAGGGCATAAATTATTTTAGGTTTTCACATCAATGTTATAAAGTTTTATTTTATATCCAACACCTACGAGATACTTGGCTAGTATACATAGAATTATGAGTTTATTTGCCTACCTCAAAGAAAAAGTACGCCTCAACGGTAAAACTAATGATCATCCAAAACAGTTAAAAGTTTAAAATTCGTAGGTGGATGCGGGTGCAAATTTCATAGTAACGCAGATATTCTTCGAGTCGAGAGTCTTCGTGGATTTTGTCAAAGACTGCAGGAAATACGGAATCTCCGTTCCTATAATACCGGAAATATTTCCCATCCCGAATTTCAAGATTCTCCTGAGAATGGCCAAAGTGTGCAAGGTCGAGATACTTGAAAGGATGCTGAAAGAATTACAGGCAATCGAGAACGACGAGGATGCCGTGCGTGCTTACGGCATAGCGTTGGCTCGAAAATTAATAATGGAGATTATCGCAAGCGGAACTGCCAGTGGATTTCATCTCTTCACTCTGAACAGGTAAATCGGCGGCGCGAATCCCCATATCCGTGAACGCAATGCGAGAAACTCGTTAAATTTATTTTCACAGGGCCTCGATAGCTTTAGATGTTTGCCGGGAAGTATTTAAGTTGTGACGAAAGAAGCTGGTCGGAGCATCTCCATCCCAATGTCGATTTGTACGAAAACCAATAAAAAATTTATTTTCGATAGTTTTGCTTTTATGTTCTTTGAAATCGAACAGCTGACCCGCCACACCGCACGTGACCCCCTCCACGGCATCGTACCTGGCGCTTCCACCGTGATTGGTCCGAATTCAGTGAAACTGATTCGTCGTCCAGACTGAAAACTGATTATAATAAGATCGGTTTTTGTCATTGCAACGACGTTTCCATCGACGTGAGAATATTTGATCTGTTATTTAATCCCCATAAACCTTTCTTCTCGTCAGCCAACGTAAAATCTCGACGTCGAGAGCACTGCCGTTTCGGAACTGAAGCTGAAGGTGCGCGAAAGACACACGAATCGTGAAGTGCGCGTGCCCGACCTTCCCGCATGCTCCATGCCCGTTTCGACAAGTTCACAAAACGATGCGCATGCGCCGTCAGCACATTCGGAGGAGCGGCGAGCGTAACCGCCAGACGGGGCAGGGGCTCTTCCACCGAAGGAGAGAGGACTCGAGAGACTCGAGTGTACGGCAGCTAGCTCGAGTTGGGCGCCAGAGCTTCGCGCGGTCGGTCGGTTCGGTACTAATACACACACCGCAAACTAGATACATCAGGATTGTATAACTTATATTCGTAACGAAGGATATTTAATCAACGAGGATGGCATTGTTTCGATTGAGCGTAGCGCGTTGCTTGGAAGTGCAGGTGAGTGAAAGAAAAAAAAACAGAAATAATTCTTTCTATGATTATACAATAAATGAATGCAACGCGAGGTTTCTGCGTTCATTCGAATTAATTGAGTGACGATTGTTAAATCGCGAGTCTCGCTTTCTGGTGAATGATATTCGAACGGACCTGCTGTTCGCGAATTATTGCGGTTTCATTTCTCGATACTCCCTCGAAGTACCAGTCGATAAGTTTTTCTCGAAGCCACCTGGCTCGATCAATGGAAATCCCTTTCACCACCACCGCTACGATATCTTCGGGGTGAAACGAGGACTGGCGAGTACGTGGCGGTAGAAAGCCATCCTTATCGACCGAAGTCTGGCAAAGCGTGTGCCCTAACGAAAGTATACACGAGCTCCGAGGTGAAACGTAGGAGGGGGGACTGGACTCTGTGCCACCAAAAGTTTGTAAGCTAAATTCGTGCATTTCGTGGTACAATGCCAGAAATATGATGATTATGTTTATTTCGTCCCGGACTCTCAAACGGTTCGAGATGAGTACAATTTATCGAGGTCGTTCGAAACCAGCGAGCAAACTTTCACCTACGAAAAAAATTCCTCATTTTAGTGCTCACGGTTCTGGCCGCAGGTAGATCGACCGTCGGGTAGAAGTAACGAAGTAAAATCGCGTTCGAACTTTTTACATCGTCTCTGCACCACTTTCGCGATTCTCCTTTCCGTTCATGCGCTGTCGTGACAGCGAGCTGTCAATAATTACGTAACACATTCTACGTTGCCCGCGAATGCAGCAAAAGAAGAATTCGAGGCCGCCAATATTCTTATCGTGAGGCACTTGGTTTTTAACAAGCCAAGTTTTGTCGAGCGAGTGTAATCACCGCTTCGACGACGTGTACCGGTCGCGTCTTAATTACTCTTATCGCTGAATTAACCAGGTTTTTTAAATTTATTTTATGCACAGAGCAAATTCAATCTTACTCACCTCGTTTTTTCAATCTTACGACATACCAGATTAATATCGAAATAAGTGAAGTAAACTTATTTATTTTTCCCCGCGATTCCGCGATTACTGACCTTTTTTTTCTTCATATTAAAAACAATCCGTGACTCGGGAGACGATTGTCTCTAGCGCGAAAATGTCGTGGGTCAATTACGTATTATCGCGTTCAAAAATAACCATCATTGCGATTTGAACCTGTATTGTTATACAGTGTTACGATAATCAATTGCAAAGTAGTCGATAACATCGGCGCAATGTCGAGGGTTCTTTGGACTCTCTCAAAGAGCGTCGAGTGCAAAATAAAACGAATGTACATTTTCTAGCGAAGCTTTTCACTGAATAGAGGCGAAGCGGGGTTTAGCAACAGCCGCGCTAATATTAGCGCGTGCTGGGATTCGAGGGCGAAAAACGGTTCCACTCTCTTGATCTACATATTAACTAATACAAATGCTACTCCACTTGTGTTTCCATTTCGGCCACCTGGGGTCCCCACCGGGTTCTGCCAATTCGCGCACTACGTTATATATTGACTCTCGTGTCCTGACCTCTCCTTACGCAAAGCGGATACGCCCATATCGACACCAGTCGAGAGAAGCGTCTTGGAGGAAATTAAAAACAAAAAATCATGGGCTCATTCGTTCGACCTTGTCGGTGAGCAACTTCGAACAGACAAAGTTTTCGGATCGTTGAGTAGGAGCCAAGACCTCGACCTTCTTAAGGAGGTTGGAACGCTTCACACTAGTCAAGTGAGTGCTAAATTTTTAAAGTCGTTTATACAAACTTTTACGCATGTATTGATTATTAGTTTTCTCCAACTAGATATTCGATAGCATTTTCCATTTAAAAATAAGATTCTTATCCATTTTTAAATGGAAAATGCTATCGAAGCTCTGGATGGCGAACTCATAGAGCATCTTTCACCATTCACCATTCACTGTATCAACCATTCAGCATTCAATGTAATCAATAGAAGTTTGTATAAACGACTTTAAAAATGTAGCAGCCATTTGAGTAGCGTGAAGCGCTCCAACCTTAAAAATTGGCCTTTGAAGTTTATAAAAATCTTTTATCTCCTCTGCGAAATCGCTTCGGTGGGATAAAAATTCAATGCTTTTTTTAGATTACAAAAGAAACTTTCATAGGGGTGTAAATTTGGATACGTTTTTTTAACGCTCATATCTTACCAACCATCATACGTACCAGACGCGGGGTGGGGTGGGGGTAGTGTGAAATGATCTATCTGGCTTATAAACGACCCGCGAAGGCATTACCTAACGACATCGACGCGACGACCTTCTGCTCGCGTAACAAACTATTTCAGAGTTGGTTCTTTCTCAGTCTTGCAGGCTCATCTTTGTATATCTTTCTCTCGATACTACCGAGCGCTTGTCCTTTGCTGTAGTTTCTACCTATAATTACGATCGGGGAAAATAATTCATATTACTTTTTCCCTTTTTTCTTTGATCATTCAAATATCAGACGGTTGTCTGTAAGAATTACGTCGAGCACTCCGCGAACCTGGACTCTGTTATTTCTGCCATTTGAATGAGCGAAAATCGACGGGAATATTTCTGCCTGATAAGGAACAAGCGAGACCAACTTATTGCGACTAAAATCGCTTATCGCGAATAAAATCAGGAATCTCGTTTCCGAAGACGTTGTCGAAGGTACCTCGACAACATAGATTACCGCCACCTGTTCAGACGCCAATACCGACGATAGTGGTGAATCCCAGAGTGTGTCAATTAATACTCACCTCGCAGACATTATCGCCGTATCACGGCCGAAACAGGCGAGAGTAGTTAGGCGAGATACGACAATCGATTATTCTTCTTGCACGCATAACTTTTTTTTGTCTTCTTCGTTAAGTAATACATTTGGCTTGAAAATGCCATACACATCTTCCCATGCAGCCAAATCGATAATGGAACGATTCTTTATCCGTATGCATAGCGTAGTACACAGATATTTCGGGAACTCTTCGTGCCCGCCCATTCGTCCCATCCGAAAATCGTCACTTCGCACGCGAGACGCGTCTGGCGTTACGCAATCGCGTGCCAACGAGAGAAGGAGAAAGAGAGAGACACACAAAGCTTTATCTTTGACGATACACTCTACACTCTCGTGTTAATTAATTGCTCCAGTACGAGATCTCTGCTGGCTTGGATGACAATGTGATTATCTCCCGAGGGAGATGTCTCCCGACATGAGTGCATACAGATTATTCATCGTCGATAAATAATCCCCACTTCAAATGACTGGACAAGTTCTTCTGTTTTATATTTTTTTTCCGACGTTGGCAACGTATACGCAGGGCTGATGAAGTAGCATTTTCCCAACGCCAGCGAACACGAGGCTCGAAAAAGCAACCGAAACTACTCTCGCGAATCAATAGACAGAGACAATTGTTTTCCACTAATAATAATAATAACAATAATAATAATAATAATCATAACAATCATAACAATATGGCTGTTGAACGAAACTAGATGAATCGTTCTTTCCGGTGGGCTTCGGTACCGAACTTTCTGGACTGTACACGCAGCGTGTTATATTCGCTGCCGACTATTACACTGCCCACACGTGGCCGTTATCTATACCAGTCCCGAATAGCCCAAACTCAATGCCAAATCCCACCAATGATCGTGCGTGTATATATATTAACCGTACAAAAAACGTCGTGGTCCTTTTGCGATGGCCCTGGGTGGAGAATCAAAGGAGCGAATACCTTTTTCATTCACAGCAATTTATCTCGTATAAGCTGCGAGAGAACAACGCGGCCAGTCGACCGTGGAACGAATCCGTGCTCTCGTAACAGAATCTACCGATGGAAATATTCAATTACTATCGTCTACCTTGCATCGTAAAATTCCCCCTCCCACTCGGAGATAACTCGCTCGTGTTCCATGCTGCTCCACGTGGCGTATTTCCATCACTTCGCAATCGCCCTACCACCAACCAATTCAACGTGGATTCCGAAGCAGACCAAACGATCGCGATCCGTACAGTCGTTCCGTACGAGATCGCCGCTTTATAGTCTCGCTTCATTGTCTCCAAATAAATTATTATTGCGAAGTTTTCTGTACGAAGATTGATGTTTGCGCTTCGAGAACTTTTTCAAATATTCATTCGACTTAATTTATATTTTTAATTCATATGTATTTGCACAGTACCATTACAGGCATGTAGTTCAAATAACGATGTTTTTTTGTCAAACTGTGCGTAGGCATTTATAATACTGAAAAAAAATCAATCTCCTGGATAGTCGTCAAGATTGTTGATTGCAGCTCGAATTAACTTCTTTTTTCTTTACTGAAATCTTCGACTTACCTGTCGTCCACCGCACCGGCACTCGCCGAGTGGCTGGATGTTTTTTGCCAGCCGCTGCGACCCATCGCGTGATGTTCGATGACGTATGCGCTTTGACGCAAACCCGTGTCCACAACGCGTTTCGCGTTTCGCTTGATGACACGGTGCACGATGAATTCCGCACCCGCTGGAGCAGTCTTGACGGCAAGTCGAACACGATTGGAATCGGCACGCTTCGCATGTTACCAAGCATTATAACAGTTGATACAAAATAGCGAGTGTCGAGGTTTCAAGGAAGAGGCGCTCAAGGATTTTGCGGCTGGACCTTGGTCACTGCGGAATATGCCACGATTAAATAGTTCTCGTTGGGGAGGGAGGGAGTGGTCTGTCTAGCGTGCCGTACTCTTATACGTGCGGTAAATAGTCATAATTGTCAGAAGTAGCCGACTGGATTTCGCTCTTCGAGCCCAAATTGTAATACTTTTCTCGATTTGTACGTCGTTTTCCTCGATTCCACCCATACATGTCACCGACCCATTGTATCTCAGTAAATCAACGAAGGAAAAAAATAATTTGACATGCTAGTCTGTAGTCCACGATGTCGCGGGTTCGATTCCCGGTGCGAGGTGTTTTCTTCGCACACCTCTTCTTCTCGCTAGCGTTGGGAATTGGATAACTAACAATAAGGTAGGACTGCTTTGCACTTGAACGATACAAACACGCGCCGCTGTTAAGCGTAAACCGTGTTGCGATACGCAGGTACTCCGAGGAGTTTAATTGTGTGTGTGCACGTACGTCATTAAATTCAGCGAAAATTTTTTATTTTTCTTTAACAAGCATGTCCGTGCACTTGTAGTCTAAAGACGCACAGTGTGTCACCTGTAGAAACATTTCAATTTCGCGAAACGCATGCCTACTATATATGTACATTTTTATGAGCTGTGTAGAGAAATATGTGGAGACATATATGCACATACGTATATATATGTGGGAAATGTAGGACCATTGGAGAATGTTCTAAGTGACTGACCTTAGCCAAATTGTTACAGGGTCATTGCAGCAAGCGCGGAGTCATAGTTGCTCACACTTGCAATTGAAATATACACTCAAAACACCGGTGTAGGAATTCCTCGGCACTGACGTTGCGGCGTAATCGCCGAGATATCTTTCACCGAGCTTGACATCGAAAAATTTTAGAGTTTAATTCCCCGAGAAGTGTAAAAAGAGGCCTTGCAGTCGACGATTTATCGAGATCGCAGGGAATCATCGTTCAGCAGGCTCTTTTTTCCCGTTTCATCGGGGGATATACGTTCTTCATTGAGAGTGACAATTGGAAGATTGCCATTGAGAATTTTCCGGTATCTCATCATTAATCTAAAGGCCGGAAAGACGGTTTCATCTCGTTTCAATTTTTTCGCCATTTGTCTCAGCCGAGTCGTTTGACCTTTCGTCGCTTTTAATTGTAATAAGCTTATTTCCGCGAAGCGCCGTGTGCCGTAATCGCTCCGTGGAATGTGTGGGCTTTGGGTTTCGCCCTATTCGTCACATAGCCGCAACGACAGCGCAGCGAGCCTGCACCGCACTCGATTCGTTGAGCTCCACTCACGCTCGAACGCTCCTGTTACGTATCGCCTTTCCATTGGGAAATAAATACCATTGAACGATTCTCAACGCACCCTCGTTTCAGCATTTACCTCTGCGAACGGTAGAAATTCATGAAAATCATATACATCGAAAATAATCGATGTAATTACGTTTTCGATGCATTACGTAAAATAGATTTTTTTTGCGATTGGTACGACGCTAGTGATTGACGAGACGAGTGCGGATGAAGAATGAGTTGTTCACGTTAGTTTGTGGCATCGATCGTGCGTGTCTTAAGGTAGTACTAGCGCAATGACTGACGCCGCCTAAGTTTGAGAGGAATAAAAGAGAATTACAAACACTTCTTGATCGGAGAAAAATCTGAAAAAAATCAGGCACATGGAAGATGCTGATAAGATTGTTCGTCCATAATAATGATCCCAAAATGTTATTCGTTTCCTTTATGTTAAAATTTGTTTAAAATCGTAATTTTC
>JAPYZD010004388.1:0-14943 GCA_030522725.1 Ichneumoninae sp. B BG-2022a
CGAAGCACGTCTACCAAGCAGGACTGCCAAGTAGGAATATCAAGCAGGTCTACCAAGCAGGACTATCAAGCAGCAGTACAAAACGGGACTACCAAGCAGCACAACAAAGCGGGACTACCAAGCAGCACTCCAAAACAGGACTACAAAACAGGACTACCAAGCGGGACTACCAAGCAGGATTACCAAGCAGGACTACCAAGCAGGACTACCAAGCAGGACTACCAAGCAGGATTACCAAGCAGGACTACCAAGTAGGAATACCAAGCAAGAGTACCAGTAAGACTGGATGTCTTGCTGGGCATCCAGTTCAAGTATCGATGACGGGCAGTGTACAACACTTTCCATTCCTTTTGTTCCTAGCTCAGTGATGCAGCCTTTAACGATCGACCGTCGTAGATATCTGACGTAGTCCCTGAAAACCAGAACGATTCTCCGCCGCTCATCTGTAACTGTTGGGGGGACGCATTACCGGGTCTTAAGTCACCGAGATAACTGGCGAGTCCCAACGGTCGCCGAGCGGGGGCCCTCCATCACCCATCCACGCCGCACCGTCCCCGAGGATGCCTTATTTTCACAAATTATTGCATTTTCCGCGCCGAACGAGTCCTCGGTCGCTTCTCCCATCTGTCTTCGTGCACCGTTCGCCGGACACGTGTTTCCTCCGTCCTCGCTATCACAATAAACAACCTCGCCCGGGAGAGCCACTTTCTTTTTGTTTCCTACCTATGTAGCGCACTCCGTTATTCGCGATTAAATGCATAACTGCGCGAGCTCGGTTGATAACAAGGTATGCGCCGGGACTAAGAGGACCGGTCGTTACTATCGATTCGCGAAGCGCGGAAGCCGAGGTATAAAAAAGAGACATAAAAATAAATAAAAGCATTAGCCACCAGGCAGCCTCCGATATGGAGGAAGCTCGAGCAATTAATTAACACCCCCCCTTTCCTCCCGCACCGAACGAGCCCGACTCCCACCTCGGCCTCGCCCAGCCTCTTGATTGAGATTGTCTTTTTTCGTCGACGGATGGATGATCCTTAAGTGACCGAGAGTCCGATATGACGGGAGGACACTTCCTATTCCGCGTGCGGCACCGTGGGTCGTCCGTGCCGGAGATGCCGAACGCGCGAGAGCGCCAGGCCGGACGCCAACGCAATTCCGCTTTATCTCGTTCTTATCCCGCGGGCCGCTCGTCCCTTCTCTCGTCTAATTAATTAACTTTTACGAGGCTGCCAAGTGGTCGATGAAGATTGCGCCACCGAGCGCCCCAACGAATCTATACGAAACGAACGTATGTACGATAGCCAACCCTCGGGGAAACCGGTGTTCGCGGTCACACGCGTCGTTCGCCTTCGCGCAGATAAACACAGTGGCAGCGTCAGCCGCGGTCTGCTGCAGCGGCTGCTGTCGTTGTGCCGTTTCCACCCGTTGTTGTCCGCGGGCTTCGACAAGTTCCGGACATAAATTATCGTTTATTCATTATTAACCCTCGTCATTATTAATGCGACCGAGAATTCACTTATCGCACTGGCGCGAAACACTCACGGGCACATTAACCGATTCAACGTTGATTGACAATGGCCCGATTCGCGCTCCTCGGCGCGAGCGTGAGATTTATACGTCGACGCTCGCATTGAAATATTAATGAGCGTGTATTATTCGTCGGGTGCGGACAATTTTAAATTGCCGAAAATCGCTTTGCATTATAAAAACTAAAGCCGCGATGAGTGGGAGTAATTGGTGTGCATTGTTATAAAGCGTCGAGGTTCAACCATGCAAATATCGCTGGCGCGTTCGTTAGGGATCTCGATCGGTTCAGCGGAGGGGAAAAAATGTTTTGCAGTATTTTAATCCGGTTCTCTTTGTCTTTTTGTCTTTATCGTGTTATTCACGTTTGATTCTCGTTGAAAATGGACATAAATATTCGAATTCAGCATCGCGTTGCAGCAGCTTCCGAAACCGGAAGTCGCCTTTAAAGTCCCCGATGTTGGTTTCGTCGCCAGCTTTGACGACAATTTCTTGCATTGATAATCGAAATCGTGTCGGAGCATTGTCGTAAAGCGTCGACGTTCAACCATGCAAACATCGTTGCCGCATTCGTCAGAAATCTCGAGCGGTAAACTGGGTGAACAAAAAGTTTTGCAACATTTTAATGCGGTTCTCTTTATTATCCTTTCCGCTTTACCATGTACCTTATGTTTACTTCTCATTATCAGTCAAGTGTAAAAAAAATCACACGGCAATTGGAATTAAGCTCTGCACAAAATTTTGTTTGGAAACGGTATTAGAAGCTCTTTTACATAAACTGTATCTAAAATTTTAAACACATGTGCGTTGCAATTTTACAGTACAATTTTTATTTTTAATGCAAATTTTTGTACAAAATCCTAATCCTCTTCTCTTTATCTTATATCTCATATTTGCTTATTATCAGTCAAGTGCAAAAAAAAAACCAGACACAACGATTCGAATTCCCTATTTCGCATCAGCAGCTCCCAAAACCGGAAGCCGCCTACAAACTCCCCTACGTTATCTCCACCGATATCACAGACGACAGCAATTCATTGCTCAGAATAACGCCGCTAGTCGTCAAGATTGATAATTGAAATCGTGTCGGAGCAATCGGTTCATTGAACGCGTCCCGGCGAGAAGGCGGCTTAGCCGGTGTGCGGGGGAGGAAGGGGAGGTGAAGCGGAGGAGGAGGGTAGTTGAATAAGGCACACTCGGCGGGCCGTCGAGGAGCGCGAGCGAGAGGGCATTAAAAGAGGACGAAATGGAATAAAGTCGCGGGCGGCAGTCCCCAAGTTAATTTGCATCCTCGGACAAGGCTAATTACGGGTCTTGAACTCTCCGCTATCCTGTACGTACCGAGGCGCGCGGTGGTTAAAGTTGCGCAATCCCGGGCCGGGGCGTTCTCCCGCTCCCGCGCCTCGTTCTCGCGCGCCAACTGCGCCGTCGGTGTAACTCGGCATCGCGCGTAAGCGCGTTATTATTATACCTATACGCAGCCCCGCGAGATATGTGCCGGATCGGGTAAAATTGTTCCCTCCCGTTCGAGAGTCGTCCCTCACGGGCGTCAGTCACGTTTCGGCCAAACCCACTGGCATTGATAACTCGGCGGGGCGCAGAGCGACTTTAAATTACACCGCGTTTGAGTGAAATGAAGTTATTTACGCAACGTCTGCGCGATGTGTCCTGCAACGGCGCGCGGAACACCTTCGCGGAATGAAAAATTCGCTGTGACCGGGGGGATTCGGCATTATGGATGATTACTGTATTAGCGTAATTGGAAAGTAGAATTTCCAGAGGCTGCGTCGCAAGGCTGCAGCGGCGCGTATCGTCGTTCGCGGTAATCGGCGAGCAACGACACCCCGATAGCTGCCTATACTTAAGTCTGATCACGCGGTTTTCCAGAGCAAAGAAAGTTTCGAAGTACCGAGGTGAAGAATTCTCGTTATCCAATCGACGATGGGCGTTGCGTACTTTTATTTCGTTATAAAGTGTTTATTTCTTTGGATTTTTTTTATAGTAGCGGACAGGGTTTGCTTTGTAGAATAGAAAGAAAAGCGACTAGTAGGTCGTAGTACGTGTTTGGCTCTTGCCGACATAGTAAAAATATTGTTTTGTAAAAACGGAGTACGAAGTTTCGTAATAATAGTTTTGTTAAATAAGTGACAAAGTCGTTTGTTCAGGTTTGAATATACAAAGTTGTCCTTTTATTTTCCGTGTCATTAACAATTTTAGTTTGTACTTTTGTTTGTAAGACTGGAGCCCGGTAGTGCGATCGGAAAATTAATTAATATCAACAAATAAAAAATTGAGGACGTTTGTGGATAATAAGTTGTAAACAATACACACTTTTTTTTACTGTGCATGAAAGTATGGCTTTGTGACTAGAGCAATCGGGAGTATCAGATGTGGTACAATGCGTATAACTAAGTGTTGTATCGGTGATTTCCTTTATCTTTTGTGCTGATTTATATGCTCCGCACCCAGAAAAATCATTTATTTGACGGCCACCATTTCTTTGGCTTCGATAAAATATTTATTTGATTAAAATAAATATTTATTTAAATCAAATAAATAATTTACTTAAAACAAATAAACGATGGGTTTTGTCACAAATGAATTTCTTCGTTTTTCATAAGGAAGAAAATGGTATGTGGCAAATTTGATTTTATTAAAGTTTAGGGATGAAAATTACTCTCAAAGCCTAAAACGTAACAAAAATCGTCAAAAACCGCACATTCCGTGAAAAAAATTGTAAAAAAAAAAAAAATGTTCCGATTTTCAAATTTCAAACGTCCTTTTATAGGGAACACTTATAGTGTCATTATAGTTCAAACAGTCTATTTATTTGGACATCTGAAAATAAAGAAAATTCGAAAACTCGCAACATGGAAAAAATCAATGAAGCCGCCAACAAAATTGCTTTTGCATGGATTTTAACATTTATTTTTCTTGAAATTCCTGTAAGATTATTGTACCATTGTAGATAATTAACGTCGATAATGTCAATGTCTACTTCAGGAGAATAACCCATGAATGAGTTCTAGGCTGAAAAATGATTACCGTATTAGCTCAAAGGAATGTAAAACTTCCTGCGGCACCGTTACAAGGCCACAGCCAGCATGTATCATTACTGGCGGCAACTCGCGACCCCGCGATTTCCGCTCTACACATGCCTGATCGGGCACTTTTCCCGAGTATCGAAGAGAGACGAGTTCCCGATATCCACTCGACGACGCGCGGTGGTCGCTCCCCCCGACGTTGTCCAACAAACTCGAAAGAGTTACGGGAAACAAGGGCCCGTAACGCCCCGGAATTTGCACGTTTATTGTCGCATTAATAATTCATGCTGTTGCGCAATTTTTAATCAGCTGCCGTCTGCCATTGATTGATGCTGGCCTCGCGCCCCCACGGGCCTCGGATTTACATACAGAACGAAAGGAAAAAGTATTGACACACGATACACATGCCGGTGCTAGCGAACGAGCGCGAGCGCGCGGGCTCGCGCGCCCGGGCCAATCTCACGTTATGATGGCACACACTCGGAACCCTCCATATCCCTCCTTCATCCACCTATACTCGTTTCACTCTTACCTCCTCTCACGTGCCCGGTTATCTCGCCGACGGTCTCTCTCCCCCGTGCAAGATCAAAAAATACCGACGGGCAATCGGCTTTCACCTTTCTACTCCTTTTTTATTCCACATCGTTATTGCTACAAGCCGGGGCCCCCAAAAATTATTATTCGAACCTCCTGCCCCGTGCAGCGCCAAAGTACACCTCGACCTCACGACATCGTCATTCCGAAGACCGCCAGTTTCAAACTATAACGGACTTAAAATTCTAATTCACACGACGTGTCTCCACATATATGTGTGTGTGTGTGTGTGTGTACCGTTGCGTTCAGTGCTCTCGAGAAGCACTGAATTGCAAAGCAGCCGGGGGGGCGGGGGGGGAGGGGGGAAGTGAAGCAGAAAATAGTCGTTGAAACTATGGTATTATGCATTAACCGTTAAGTGCTGATATTTATTGTCATCTAAGTGCAGGGCAAATTAGCAATTGAAATTCGAGGTGCACAGCTAGTTGTAACTAGGTATAAAGTGGAGGCGTGTGAGCCATGAGATTAGATAAAAGCCTACCGGTGCCCTTTTCGCCCCGGGTACGGGCATTAGTATCCAGTCCGCGCAACCTGCGTCGAAGGCGTTCGAGCGTTAAGGTGCAGAACAGTCTAATGACGTCGTAGCAAAGATCATCGTCTCGGAGTATCTCTCAAGGGGAGTCGGTAGGCCAAAAAACTTTGGTGTTTTGTATGCACGTGCGCGCGCACGACTATTGACACTCACAGTGAACGCGGTAAATTCCATTCTACTGGCAAAATTTTGCAATAGTTGCATTTAGCTCATGGAGTGGAATGGCATACATTCTCCACTACTGGAATTTTACATAATATTTGTACATTAAATTTAATATACTGGTTTATGCATAAAAGCTTCCAATATCGGTCCATTAAATTTACAATTTTTTTTAACAGTGCATACCGGAAATACGTCACTTCCTATTTGAAGGTCCCGTTTTTCGATCGGAAGGGATGTCATACCGGAAATGCATCAATGCGGAATTTCTTCCATTGTAGGAGCTAAAATAAAAACAAGAGGCATCGTATCCGACGGTAAAAACGCAAAATCAAGCACGGTTACCGTTACAGTACTGGGCCTTATCCCCACCTCTCACGGGGTCGCCCAACATCGACACGATTTTGCGAAACCGCGCTGATGTGCCTCCGAGCCCCGCAGTGTATTTAACGCCGAAGATTGAAGCGCGATCGACGAAGCGTGGTATGTACGCGCGACGTCGTCGGCACAATATTCGCGTACAATGCACGCTTATACAGTAATAAATACCGCCAGCAGGAAGGTTCCCCTGCGCTCCTAGGCCCCCCGCGTCATACCGCCTAACACATCTCGCGAGAAGCTATTAAATTTTACGATTTATAAAACAATAGCCCAGGCATAGTTTATTGGTCGGTCGGGGAGCGAAAGCGGCGACGGCGGTGGCGACGGTGCGGTGGGTAGCGCGTTCATCGGCGTCGCCCGCAACAGCTCTTCGGCTCCACTCGATTCGACTGCACTCCACACGAGTCGCCGCTCGCCTCGACTCCAGGGGTCACGTGCTTCATCACTGAAAGGGGAAAGAGGAAAAAAATAAAGAGTAAAGAAAAAAAAAAAAACCACCCCGAGGTTATCGAACTCTTTCATTGGAGCTATTTCCTTGCACCAAATTTAGCGGATACGCGGTATACCACGTAACAAGTGATCGCTATAGTGATACAAGAACCCCCCCTTTAGGGGTCTCTGTGGTCAAACCACTGCGCGCTCGATGCCGCATCGGCATCGAGCTATTATTTTCGGAAAGAGCAACCCGAACGACAATCTTGTATTTTCTCCTCTAACAATAGAATTCCATTGCCTTTTTCATCTAATTAGCCGGAGGTATATACTTTGTACTTATAGTATGCTCCATGACCGTGACTCTCCGGGTGCCTCGTTACGCCCTCGCAGACTCTACTACGCTATATTTATTCCGTATATGTGCCTCGCGGAATGCAACGGTCTTTGCCTATGCCTATACCTCGTGTGTTGCATTATACTACGACGTGCACGGTCAACGTTACACGTGGAGAGGGTTGGTGCACACACGCGGCGATAATACCACGGTTGTGGCCTGGGTGTTATAGAAAGGCGCTCGACGCGGTCGTCGTTACCGGTCGAACGTGCTAACGTGACGACGACATTGTGCCCGTGCAAGGAGAGAGCTGCGGAGCGTGCGAACAACAGTGGATCGATTTTAAAAATAAAAAGGAAATAGTGCTCCACCGGTACTACGACTATCGAAGGCATTAATTGTTTGCGCGGAACTCGCGACTGTCGTGTTGCGCAAGCCACGGTTTTTATTTATTTCGGAGCCCGATCGCATTACGAGCGACCGAGTGATTGTTTTGGATACGGGTAATTCGCGATCGGCCGCGCGGATGGATAGGGGAAGGTAATGGGGTAGATAGAGGATTGGCGGCGCGAGTGCTCGTTGCGATAGGCTGCTCGGTGGAAATTTAATACTTTTTTTTATTTTGGTTACTTATAGAGGAGGCTTTGTTTTGGTGGAAAATAAAAATTTGTAGATTTTAATGAAAATGTGTTCGTAATGTTCCAAAAGATCGAAAAAGCACAATTGGAACAAATGTTCGGATGTATGTATGTATGTATGTGTGTGTGTGTGGCATTGAAAAATGGTCGGTTGTTTTTTTGCACGCGATTTTTAAGTTCTTCGAAAATGCCATCATTTTTTAGCTATCAGCCTGAATATGTATACAGAGATGGAATATGATCACCCGATGAGCCCATTAAAATTTCACGAAAATCGATCGAACCGTTTAAATTTTATGTAATTTTGAATTTTTCTGAATATCATGGTTTTTTTTTGAGACGCATTTTTTCCTTATTAAATATTCATCTATCTGTGCCGAGCACAGATCCGACAAAGTAAAGCGCGGTATGTTTTTACGCGCTAAACCTGAATAAGCCAGCCGTTTTGCACGAAAGTCTAACACGACATTGATCTTGACAAAAGTTGAAAATTGAAATTTTCATATCGCTTTCTCATAAAAGTTAAAAATTTAAATTTTCATATCTCTTTCTCACAAAAGTTGAACATTGAAATTTTCATATCGCTTTCTCACAAAAGTTGAAAATTGAAATTTCCATATCGCTTTCTCCCAATGTTCCTTATTCGCAAAGCTTCCTCCACGAGGAAGCCAAACATACAGGCAATGCTTCCTCATCGAAGAATCTTCGCGAATAAAGGAACATTGTGCGAAAGCGATATGAAAATTTCAATTTTCACCTTTTATGAGAAAGCGGTATAAAAGTTTCAATTTTCAACATTTATGAGCACGCGTTATGAAAATTTCAATTTTTTTTATTGACATTGTATCGCGCATGTAGGTCGACGTATCGGATAGGAGGCTCGCTCGGTGAGAGATTGCCGAAGCAGGCCGAATGCACAGGTTCGTCCGGAGGGAGGCAATGGAACTCTGCACGAAGGAGCAACGGCGGGAGCACGTGCAGCTCTCTCGCGACTCCCTTGCTCGAGGCAAAGAAAGAAAAGGTATGGCAACAGCGCTGGCCCGATACGCTTGTTGGAGCTGTCGCCCGCCGAGCAGCCGGCTTTCCGACATTTCCAGCGCCAAATTCACGAATAATTAATGGCTAACAAGGTGTTCCACCGCGACAGGCCCGGACCATAGCCCTCTTTCCCGAGCCCCCTCAGCTACATGCCCGACAATCTCGAGAATTCTCGTAAATCTATCAGAAATCAACGCCCCCCGACATTTTTATTTGCCTCGAGGCCGAAGGATCCTCCGAGACAAAAACGTTACGGGAATCGAATAGTACGGCAAACAAAGCGGACATTTTTTTTTTAGTTGAGCCACACGAATCCACGTGAGTGCGGAAGTGGGAAAACTGAGGTAAAGGTAATATCCAAGATTACAACACACTCAGAAAAATAATTTATTTGATAAAAATAAATATTTATTTCATTTAAGTAACTATTTTCTTCATTAAAATAAATATTTATTTAAATCAAATAAATATTTTACTTAAACCAAATAAACGGTGGCCGTCAAATTTTTTTTTTTTTGTGAGGTTATTAATTGGTCAAGATCGCGTAATAATTGTTTCCATTGATTACATTACTAAATAGCAAAGAAATTCTTTTAGGTAACATGAACTAGTTGAGTCCGTAGATCAGAATTCTCGAGATCCCAGATTGTCCGAAACATTGGGACACAAATAGTGACCTGAAAACCGCGTCCGCAGGCTCGTCCACTTGGACTCTCCTCTTATCTTCTTCCCCAATTAAGAAAATGTATCTTTTTGTAATTAATCGATGTGTTTCGGAAATGCCAACCTAAACTCCACCTAGAATTTGCCCAACTGCTCGATTCTGGGGATGCTCTTAACCGTCCGAGCATTGTTACCTTTACCTTCTGGACCAGCGGCATCGGGTGACCTTTTTTTTTAAAACCATAACGAAACTCCCCACCCCAAAAGCCCTCCGGTAAACTCCTCGTAGTCCACTTGGACTCTCTTCTTGTCATCTTCTCTATTAAAAAAAATTATCTTTTAGTAATTAATCGATGTGTCTCGAAATCGCGAACTCAAATTCCACCTAAAATTTGTTCTTGCCCAATTAACAACTGCTCGAATCTGGGGATACTCTTAACCGCCCAAGCACCTTTACCTTCCGGACCAGCATCGTCGGTTGACCTTTTTTAAAACCCACAACGAAACTCCCCGCCCCAAAAGCCCTCCGGTAAATTCCTCGTAGTCCACTTAGACTCTTCTTATCTTCTTCCCTATTAAAAAAATGTATCTTTTAATAATTAATCGATGTGTTTCGGAAACGTGAGCCTAAATTCCACCTAAAATTAGTTCCTGCTCAATTAACAACTGCTCGAATCTGGGGATGTCCTTAACCACCGAAGCATTGTTACCTTTACCTTCCGGACCAGCATCATCGGTTGACCTTTTTTAAAAATGGGTTTTTTCAAAAGCTGGCAGTTTCGTTATGGGTAACGAAACTCCCCGCCCCAAAAGCCCTCCGGTAAACTCCTCGCAGCCGCCGTACCCCGCAGCGTGTTGGAACGTCGGTGAGCGTACCAATGAGCTCCCCATTGTACCGCACAGCTCTCACCCCGGAGCCACCGTACTCGCGCTCGCACCTACACAACATCCTCGCGGTGGTTCCCCGGCGCTCCTCCCCGACCACTTTCCCTTTGCTCCGTCCCAAAGACAAACTAATTTGACGGTTCCGCGTGAGTGAAAAGTTCATCGTGCCAATTAACGCGAAAGGCAAACATCCTGGCTGAACCCCCCTATCGAAAGAGGGCTCGACCCAGGGTACGTCGGACTACGCTCCGAAGCGCCCGCTCGCGCGTGCAGAAAGAGCCCACTCGCTCTTCGCGCGTCTCAGCCCTGTGCGAAACCAGGCAAAACAGGGGCCCCGGGCGAAGCTGTCGCGGCTCGCCGGGTTCGCTTTCAGCGATCTCATTTCGATGCCGCCCGGTCCCAAACAACTTCCGCTAGCCCTCCCTGCTCTATCCAGCCAAACCGAGCCAAACGCACCCCGGCGCCGAAGTGCGCACGCAAAGAGCCCCGCGACCGCCGCGCGCGGGGATAATAACGAGGAAGTCACTCATCCTCCTTCTCCCGCCGAGCCTCCAACCGCTTGTTCAGAGCCCGAAATTTTGTGTGCCCCATCGCGCCCCGGTCTGCATTGGCCAACGGCGATGACTCTCCCTTCTCGCCGCTGAGCACACCAACCGACGTGGCCTCACCGACTCCCGGACGGCAGTTATTATCCCGGTGAGAGACCCGCAACCCGGAGTGAGACGGCCTTCCCCAACCCGGTGTGCGTATTCACGTTTCGCGCCACCCCTCGAGAATTTCGGGAGGTCGTTCCTTCTTTCATACTTCCTCCTCATCGATTGGGCGTGACGAGCAAACTTCGCTGGAACCCTTCGAGCCCCCTCGGCCTCCCCGGCCCTTTTTCTTCGTCCTCTTCCTCCGGCTCTTCTTCTCCTTCCTCCGGATCCGCGGCCTCTCCATACTTGTCCGCTGTCCCGGGAGCCCCGGAGAGGGAGAGTTCGGACTCGCCGCGTCTCCGCTGAGAATCGCACCGTGGCGAGGAGAAGACTTCTCTTCTTCTTCTTCACCACCATCAACGGGGCGGGGGGGGGGGGGGGGGGGCGCCCCCCCCGCCCCCCCCCCGCCGCCCCCCCCCGGCCCCTTGCTCCCTTGCCGAGTATCTCCTCTCGGCACACCGGAAGATTGCCAGACACTCCGGTTGTAAAGTTTCGATTCTTCGAACCGTCGACCATTAAAACTAAATGCCGAAGCTCCGATGCACTTCATTAACAATTTATTTACCGAGCACTCCGTCGGTCTCCATTAAACTCGGTTCTCATTGTTACCTTCGGCGGATCTCGCTCGCGAGAGACCCGCCGGAGAAAATTGCGTCGTCAATCATTATCCGATGGATACACCGGAGGGGAGCGCGTCGACTGAGTAATTGATCAAACGGCGTGCTTCGCATCATTGTCTACAATTTAGAGGCTTCAATTTTTGCCGTCCGAGTTCGACGCCGCGCGAGCTGCAGATTAAAGAGGGAAACGCACTTTGCGAACATTTTTTGGCCGGGAAGATTGAACACTTTTTTTGACAATTTAATCACTTTTTTTTATAGTTGGAAATACGGTTTGGCGACAAAAAATGTTTTTTGAAAATTGATCTTTATGGACAAGAAATGTTTGTTGAAGCTGCAAAACTTTTTTCAAATTATGGATCGTGGAATCCCAGTTTATTTTTTTTTAATATATTCACTGACATAAGCCATTTACAGGACGATGTTGATACTTCGGCCAAGACACACTTGTTTCGGAAAAAATATCGTTTCCGTAGTCACCTAGATTCGAGTCATTTTCGAATGTTGCCGAAACGCTACCGAACACTGTTTACACCTCGTCACAGTAGTTTTTGAGTTCTCGCAGTAAGATCAGATCGCATTACAAAGCAATTCGCACTTCTACACAATATTTCAATACATAAAACAAAAACGATAATAAATTAATACGATACTATATAAATAAACCTTACTATAAATCAATGACCATCGACGGGGGGGTCTCCTGCAGTTTCAGTTTGAAAAGCACGAGAGTTACCCGAGTATTGGCACCAAAATGCCATTTCGTAACCGGAACTCATGCCGTTCTAAATTAATAGCCTTTCCAACAACTCTCCAATTTAACCATTTTTTCATAATCGACAATACACTGGAGCGAGAAAAAAAATGAAACGAATTTATTTCAATGGACCTTCGTGGGCGTAAAATATTTGTTGACTGTAAAAACCATTTCGTACCTTATGGATCGTGGAATCCAAGTCACCCCACAGCCAACATCAAAACGTCATTTCGTAACCGGAACTCATGTCATTCCAAATTAATAGCCTTTCCAACAACTCTAATTTAACCATTTTTTCATAATTGAAAATACGCTTGGGCGAAAAAAAAATGAAACCAATTTTTTTCAATGGACCTTCGTAGGCGTAAAATATTTGTTGAATGTAAAAACCATTTTTTACCTTATCGTGGAATCCAAGTCACCCCACAACCAACATCAAAACGTCATTTCATAATCGGCCCTCAGGCCGTTCCAAATTAATAAACTTCCCAACAAGCGTCCAATTTAAAAATTTTTTCATAGTTAAAAAAATACGGTTGGTGGACAGAAAAAAAAGTCATGAATCCAATTTTTTTAATGAACCCTCGTGGGCGTGAAATGTCCGTTGCATGTAAAAACCATTTCTTACCGTACGGATCGTGGAATCGTTCACCCGACAGCCAGCATCAAAACGCCATTTCATAACCAGAACTCACGCCGTTCCAAATTAACAACCTACCCAACAACCGTTGCGTCAATTACCCGTTAATCCCCCCAATTATTCCAATAACATGCCAAATAATTGGTGAGAATTCAGACAGCCAGAGTTGTTAAGCAGACGGCCGAGTGGTGTTTCGAGGGGTGCCGAGGAGCTCGCGCATTGTCTCGTAATAAGTAAATTACACCGAAATAAGGAGAGCAACACAGTGAGATTCTGAATCGAGTTATCTTATCCCGTCCCAGGTTCTTCCCGCCCCACGAGCTCACTCAGCCACTCAACCGGGTATGCGCTAATACCCGCGTTGGCAGATTATATTCGCGCGTAATGCGCGGAGCGAGACAGGGATGAGGGAAGACAGGTTACATCACAGGAACAATAACTGTCTTCCGGCCGACATCCCCGAAGCGGTTACGTGCGCCGTCTCCATGTGCCTCGATGCCGGTTCTTTTCCGTGTCACCCGTTCGGCGAACGTGTGTTTCGACCTCCCTCCCGCCCGCAAAGAAGGCAAACCCTGGATTCGCGGAGGAGTACAAAATCGAGGGAAAAGAGCGGAGGTACAAGAAGTTCGTACCAGCAGACTCGGATGATGCGGAGACTCCGCGAGAGGAGACGGGCAGGGATGCTGGCGGCGAGACCGACAGGAGGAAACGACCGGGTCGAAGTGAGAGCCACCAGCGAATACGAGAAGAGCGAGACGGGGGTAGGCTGAATAAAATATGTGGAAAGGAATCGACCGAGCGAGGGTATCGAAGGACCGACCGAGACGGACACGAGGAGGCTGAGGAAGGAGGAAGGTTCCTCTGTACTGGCGGGTCGTTTTCTCTCGCTTGCACCCCCGGTCGCCGGTTCCGAAGCTCGAGGCAGGTTCTCAGAAGCTACCGGTGCTGGTGGAATCCGCGCAAGCGCGGAGCCTGGATTATACTGCCAAAGGGTATATTTATCGGGCGAGAATGTATGCAGAAGCGCGGACATTGGTACAAAGGGGCCGCTCTTTGGATTTAGCCTTGACGCAACTCACCAACCCGCGAGTGGGTAATGGATCGCCCAACTTCTGCCGGCCGCGTGTGTTGCACTCTCGTCCTCTCGGTCTACGTCCTCGGGAGTCCTTCCCCAAGATCCTTCTCCCATGGCCTTTCCTCTCGCTTCCGAAAGAGAGCCCGCGAGCGGGCGCGCGCCCGCGCCCGCGATCTCTCTTATCCCCCGCGTGTATCCCCTTTCGTTCGCGTCCGAGCGCATCTTCCCGGCTAGTTGGTAAGGACCGCGCGGTTATACCGATCGAGGACCGCGTCGACAGCCGACTCACACCCTTCTCTGCATATCCACCTCAATCGCCGTCTTAGCCCTAACGACGATACCGCGGGGGATTGCCCGGAGGAAGGGGAGCCAGAGAGCTCTCCTCAAACTGCTCCTTGCCTCGCCGGGGAGAGATCAGTCGGCTTCCCTCTGCTACCCGACCAACCCCCCCCCCCCACCCCCCATCCTTCCGTCCCTTATCTGATCCCACATTTTGACTCGAACGCGCTTATGGACGAGTACTTTATGATCGGGACTACCGATAGACCCCTTATACGCGCCTTCCTACTCCTTCCATACACAAATCTCTTCACCGATACTTTAATTGAACACGCCGCACGCGGCATTAAAAATAAACAAACCTACCCCGAGAGACAAGGGAGGATCAATCGTTCCGGCGAGGGAGCGATCAGTATTTTCCTTCATTCTCTTTGATTTCAATATTTTTCTTTATTCATTTTTTTTTTCGCGAGATTCTTAATTAGATTAGGTAGATTGGGTAATTGGGAATACACTTGCGGTAATCGCACCTGCCTGTGGCCTCTGCTTTAGCCTCTGCGACATCAAAGGTCAGATTCTGTGCACGGCCGAGGAACCGATCAGTGTTTTCCTTCATTCCCTTTGATTTCAATATTTTTCCTTATACC
>JAPYZD010004389.1:0-14053 GCA_030522725.1 Ichneumoninae sp. B BG-2022a
TCATTTTTATTTCCATTTTTATGTTTTATTTCCATTTCCATCGTCATTTTTATCGCCATTTTTATTTCTTCTTTTTTAACTTCTCGTGGAAACTTTTCCGTGATGAAATTATAAATAAATTTAGGCCGATGGCCCGTTGGCAATAAAAATATATACTGTAAATATTGTTTTAAATGCATCAACTTCCGTATCATGCGTAAATATTGTCAATAAATCCATTTACTACCGCTAATAAATAATCGAGACTTCGGTTTAAGAGGATTACGAACGCTGAGAGCCGGCGAAAAAACACAAGCCGAAAAAAATGTCCGTGCGTGCGTTAACACGTCTACAACTCGAGAGTTCGTTGACCTACTTTTGGGTTTAAAATTAAACGCTCGAGTGGAGAGGCAAATCACAATCATTGATTTTATTCCGATTGCATGCAGTAGATTAAATTATACGAGGTCTTGAATTCTCTCTACGAAAATAATTATGTTTGAGCAAACGACGCAAAAAAGTATCTTCTATGTCCCCCAATTAATCTTTCTGGTGTTTTTTCCTGTAGAACACAACACACACCGGGATTTTTCCATGTTCCGTCATAAAGAAGATATATGGATGTTATTTTAAAAAATCGTTAATTCTTCCGAAACGGATGGTGGAAGAATTTGTTGTCACTCGGGGTTTAAGAATGCATCACACATTCCCAGCCAAAAGTGAGATTCAGTGAGAATTTGTGAACTTCTGAATGATATAAAGATAATTAAAAAATCAACTGTATTAAAGGTGCCAAGAACATTAATTTTGCATGGTAATAATGTCCAAAACTTATTAACAAATTCCAATATATCTAATGAAACAAATCCAAAACACGTGCCTCTGTAACGATTTTTCAAATAACGAAAAAAAAATGTTGAAATATAAGAAAATTCTGAAAAAACTCATACAAACTCTAAAAAAATCAAGAAATTCATTTAAAATACGAAAATAAAAGGTTTTCTATTTTTTTTACAATTTTTTTAATTTGTTAATAACTTTTTGGCATTATTATTATGCAATCAAAGGTTTTGACGTCATTAGTAGATCTGATTTTTGACAGATTCTTGGCATCTCGCGAAATACTGAAATTTTGATCGAATTAAACTTCTGGTCGGAAAGATATGTGTGATGAATCCTTAAAGCCTACAGTGGGACCTCGATTATGCGAATCAATTTGCGTTGAGCCTAGTTCGGATTAACGATTATGCGGATGATGAAAATTTGAAGACGAAAAATAACATACTTGCGTAAAACATCGTAAAGAGAGCGAACGATGCTCCGGTCTTGTCCTTATCGAGCTTCGCAAGAATTTCCAATTTTTTTTTCCACCGTCAGAAGATTACGCTTTATTACTTACTGGTGGAAGTATTGTTCGCCGTAGTCCCAATATACTCGACTACAAAACTGGTGTTTAAAGATAAAGAATTTTCAATATGCCTACAAATGCATATCTCTGCGCGTCGCCAAGAACTAATGACTACTGCGAGAAAACCGAAGTGCTGGCGTTATAATGTATAAACGGGCAATACAATCGTAGCCGCGCTGGCACCAAAGTAGCGCTGTATGATGAAATCCATAATGGAATGCCCAGGTAGCAAAAAGACATCTGGTATGAAAAAGTGATTTAAATCGGTCACATAAGACGGAACTATAAACTATCCTACGTCCAAGAATTAACTTTTTGGGTGGTTGGTAACTTTCGCATACCGACATATCGAACCCATTGAGATCACTTTTTGATAACTAATTTCTTTTTTACCCTACCTGGGATGACACCGAAATTTGACGCTATGGTTCGAATAATAGAAATTCAGATAAAGGAAGTCGCAGTTCGGATAACGGAGTTTCCGACAATCGAGGTTCTACTGTATATCGGATGTATTTTTTATCCGCCGACGATGACTCGTCGATTTAGTTCACTCCTGGCTGAATATTTGATATAAAAATCCGCTTCAGAAGCCATGCGAATGAGTTTCCTTGTTTGTCGTCAACAAATTATTCTAAAAAAAGAAAATATGAGGAAGTACTTAAGGACGTCTCGAATGTTTCAGTTGTTCCTGATACACTTGGACGATATTCTACCGAACGTAACATGCGGTGGCCAAGTGAACAATCTGCCCGTCGGATGTTCCACGATCGTCTGCAATCATCCCGGTCAAGTAAGAACCAACTTCACGCGGAATTACGATTGATGCTAACAAAGAAATAACAAAAAAAAGCAATTTTAAAAAACCTCAATCACGCATAAGATATTGCTAACATGCAGTGCCTCGTGTCTGGCACCTTGAGAATGTTTTTTTTAATCCACTCAACGTTTGTCGCGCGTGAGATCGAAAAACATGAATAAAACGCCTTATTGGAAACACAATGCCTTTACAGGAGATCCTTGGCCACAACGAGGACGCCTTGTCCGAGACCATGAATCACTGGTATCTGGTTAGCGCGCATGTTATCGAGCCCGGTCTTCGAGAAGAAAAGTTTACTTCTCTCAGCTACGCTGGCTTCTTGCCCGGATACACGATGGGATACAATCATCACGGCCTGGTCTACACTATCAATACCCTCAGTGCCAAGGTTCTGAGATCTGGAAAGACGCGTAAGAAATTGTCAAAACATAGTTTATGATCGATCGGGAAATATCGGAAATTGCATACTGCGTTTCCGGATATTGCATATCTATTGGAAATTTCACTAAATCGTTAAGAAAAAATAAATAGGACAGAGCGGGGCAAAACGGGGTTTTTGGGCAAAACGTCATTTTCCAATAATTTTTGGATGCCCGAATTCGCCCTATCGGATACATCAGGCTTTTCCGCCCAGTTTTGCCACCTTGTCCGATCCAATCTCCCCTACAAATTGACCAGGATTTCGTCACTTACGTTACTTACGAAGAACATTTGTTTGTCGTTGGGGCAGCAAGATATTTCCTCACTCGAGCTCTCCTCGGCGTTGAAAACTTCGTGCAAGCCCAGCAGACTCTTAGGAACGCGGGATGCGGTGCAGCCGAAGGATTTTCCGTAAACATGACCTTCCTCGAGCAGGAAGGAGACCGAATGTTCCACAACGCCGAAGTCGGTCCCGCCGAGCCGAACACTGACGAATCGCAACTGTGCGTTCTCACCGTCAGCCCCGGAGAAAATATATCCCATTGCAATAAGTACGAATGCACAGATATAATAGAGTATACAAAATTTTTTTGTTCTCTCGTCGAAACTTATTGTTTTTGTTGTTTCTTATATTCAAATTTATATTGCGTGTTTAGGTATCTTCGTTTGAAAGTTCCGGAAGTGACCGGTGAAATAATAGACAGCAGCGAGCACAGGATGGAAGCGATCTGCAGGAATCCCTTACCGAAAACTCGTCAAGAGGTAATCGATATACTGAGCGATCAGACTGACAAAGTGTACAGCGTCTACCAAGAAATCAGGCCGGACGATTACGTCAAGACTATCGCTACTGGTAACTATACGTACGAATATTTCATAGAGGAAACGTCACGACAATTTTTTTTTTCATATTAAAAAAAAAAGTTTAAAACCGTAAAAAATGCTGTAAAAAATATAAAACCGGGCGAATTTAATTACTAGGCTAACGTTATTCCACAGTTGTATTTTTTTTCTTTTTACTACGAACGATATGCCTCACAGGTATCTTCGACTGCATCGAAAGAACGTGGTCGATCTACACCGACGTTCCAAAATTCAACAAACCAGTAGTCGTACTGTCGTTGGAACTGAAAAATAAGGACTGTTCAAAGAGCTCGGTAGACGAATGAGAACGAAACTATTTAAAAAATCCAATGTATACCGAATACTCTAATCTCGGCATTATTTCGAACACTACCATTGTATTTACACTAATTATCGTAATGACTCTGGCATAATCGACACGATTCTGCCCTCATATCTTGACACTTAATCAAGCACCACGGTGGAGGTGACACGCTCTCGAAGCATCATAAACTACAATAAACAAATTAATAAATTGCCATTCTAAAAATATCTCGAATCCGTTCGATGGATCTAAAAATCGCTGTAAGCCTTTGAATGTTCGTACTGCCCTTACAATAATGTGCAATTATTCTGTTACGAAAATGTAATCTTAGGATCTAGGGCATGGGTAGGGCATGGCTAGATGAGAAAAATACAATATTTTTTATGAAAAAAAAAGAGTGTCATTTCTTTATCATCTATCACATTGCTCGAAAGAATACGAGATATACGGGTATACATACGTTATATATAATATAAGGGATCTTCTCACATTTTACTGTAGAGATTATATATTTCATTCCTCGACAATTTGATTCGAGTTATACTGATCGGTTGGACCGTAACGAAGTACTCTCAGCGACAGTAAGTCGGCACGACGACCTTCGGGCGTTTCTTCGATTCCATTTCAGAGAAAAATTCTTTTATATCCTCCTCGCGTACGACTTTCTTGTTCTCAACGAATTTTCGCAGATAGTTCTTCAGATTGTCCTTCATGTTGTTGTACTCTTTAAACAAGAACATAATGTAAGTATCGCTGAACGGGTGTAAATTATTGTACGACGCTCTTATACAAATTTAAATAATTATATTCTCTAGTTTCATATATGAAATATCAGATGTATATATTACATGCATTAATGGTAGTAACGGTCTCATTAGGTTATTTCAGAAATTTTTTTTAATGTTTCGAAGTATCATTTCGGGAAAATTTCCTCTAGTTTTACAAACTATGCATAATATTTATCAGTTTGAACGTTATTAATATCTTCGCTCACCTTCGATGGCATCGAGTTGCTGAACGTGATCCAGAGATGCCAAAGCTCGCATGCCCTTTTCGTACTGAGTTTCTCGGGGATTAGATTTTCCGGCTTCCTCGTAAGCCTGAACGCTATCGAGCGGATCGAGAAGAAACGAGACATCTTCCTTCTTGTACATCTTTTTACAGTCTGAGCAGACGCAGAGATTCGATCGCCAACCTTCCACCCAGAAGCATGAGCCCGCATTTTTCTGATCGGCAATTTTCTCAGGCAAGGTGCAAGCCTGCGGCAACGACGAGACTTCCACTTTTTCTTCGTTGTTAGTTTCCGATTCCTGTTTCTTTGAACTCTTTGTTACCGCGCTCTTCGGCGCGTATCGCCAAAGGAAATCGTGTTTTCTCATGCATCCAGCGCACACCAGTTCGTCGTACGAAGTGTCCTGGGGCGTTCCTTCCGGACACTCGAGATGCTGCGAGAAAAAAAAATTGTACTTCAGTGTTATAAAAAAGAGAAATACTTCTGTAAAATATACCATGTACACCGTTAATACAAATACTATCGATGTAAACGATAAATTTATACGAAACATAAATACATCTGCAAATGTAAGGTAAACTGTGGAATAATGTCAGAGAGAAAACGTAAGACCATTTTCAGCCAACTTGATACATAAAGAAAAATGTCTATCTGTGAAAATGTCTATCTATCTAAATAGATAAAATGTGGATTCTTTAAAAAATATATAACAAATTCCAAGGTGTCTTTTCCACTGTTGCTTACACTACCAGAACAATTAAATTTTGTACTCTATACATTCTTCTGAAATATTGAACCACCGTACTTATTTGGATAGCCAATTCCTTACCTTGGAATGGTACCAATCTTCGCAAATGACACACTGCAGCATCTCATCGTTGGTGGAATCTTCAGGATCAGGGTATGGCCTTGTGCAGGTGCAATAAACACCATCAAAATTTTGGTTGTACTTATTTTCATCGTTTATGGGTGCCTTGGTCTGCAATTAAATGTATTAAATACACAATGCCAAAAAAAGCCAAAAATTTCAACGTATAAAAAAAAAATTGCAAATTCATATTCTTACAAAATCCAAGCTGCAGTTCTTGCTGCCAAATTTGTCGTTGCCACAGTCGCACCGAAAGTGTCGCTTGGTGTAGAGTTCGACTAGTTCGTGACCTTCGTGACAGTGAAAGCTGCATGCCAAACAAACAGCTGCTCGCTCTTTGTCGGAGCAGCAAGTCTTGCATGCGTACAGAGCCTGTCTTATGTATCCCTGATGACGGACAAAAAGAAACGTAAATATTTACGATGGGACGACTTTGTTTTTTCTCTACGATTCCGCGCAGAAAAGGCGAAACGTCGTTGGTGCGGCCCGGAAAAGGTCACGAAGGTTAAAGACGCGGCGTCCGATACCTTATTGTATGTGCAATGTTTGTCGTCCGACGGCCCGAGAACAGCGTTAGCATCTTCCTCCAATTGATTTTCCTCTTGCAAAACATCGAGCATCGTAACCGAATTGTCCTCCTCGAAATTTCCTACCGTTGTCTCGGCCATGTTTAGCGCTACTTGTGCTTATTGACGTTTCGACAAAGACGCGCAGCTTCGACGGAACTTTTGCTCTAAACGCTTTAGCGAAAACTGTATAAATACTTTGAAACGTGACGATAATTTGAAAAATGAAAAGGAAATGATTTGTACGTTCGACAAAAAAATGTCGACGACAACTGTTTCGCGATCGATGATTCAATTTTTTTCTCACCAACGGAGAGCAGCGGACGCTCGAAATGATGGAATGGAGACATTCGAGAGACGCAAACGTTTCGTGGCGTTCCCGCTCAAACACTTGTTGAAAATTAAAGGCGCGTTTTAATATTGGCTGCTGAACTAAATATTTGTGTCGAGCACCGCATCACGGACAGCCCGCGGTGATTGGTCGGCTCGTTTAAACGTCGAGGACGCTATTGGTGGGGTAACGTATAGGTGGCCGAAAGCGTTAGACCCATCCTCTGCTACTCTCTCGTGATTGGTTCAGCGGTCGGTAAGTGATATGTGGCGGTAAAAAAACAACAGTTGCTAACAATGTTGTAACGCTGATAATTTTATTAACTATTAGACTGTCGTAATCGACTATATCAATTTAACTTAATTTTCTCCAATCTAAATTTTATTTACCATTTGCAGTTTAAAAAAAGAATTGATGTAATTTAAAAAGTGTACAACTAGCATAACCATATCATTTTATAGTCATACATATGCTGTTTGTTAATTTATTGCACAAGGAATTATTCTGAACAATTAATTGTAGCCGTACAGGGCATATGTATCGTTGGTGTTTTGAGAGTCCTGAAACAGTATTTTTCTGTGTGACAACATTGCAAACTGATTTATTCGAACGACCTCTGAAATTGCATGGATCCGATATCTTTTCGAGATTCATGGGTTTCATGGCAAACGCTGCTTTCGGCGCTCCTGCAGTTTCGTGTCATTGTTATTGTGTAATATTCATTATGTCAGTTTAGTAATTGCCGTTCACCCGTTGTTCAAAAACTTGTTAGATCGTTGATTCTCTCGTTTCATCTGTCAATTGCTGTCACAGTCAACTAATCCTTTTCGCAACGACATATTCAAGTGCGTAAACAAAAACTCTTGCCCATGATTTCTCTGTCATACCCAAAAAATCGGTCGAAACCGACTGTGTTTGCTATCGTTGCCGGCACTTGACGCTGTTCCACTAAAGTTCGATATCCCAAAAAAAAGATGTGTTGTGCCATTAATATGTGAAGGAACGCTACTCTGTGGGACTGATGTATTTTCCGATTGTCTGCAACCAACAGGTAAGCAAAAATTTTGATCTACCTATCTACTTTCTGAATGCCTAATCTATATTTCCACATCTTATATTAATAGAAATATAAGATCCATATTTCATACGACACACAATTTTTTATAGAAACAATGGTTTGTTTGATCTCACTCGAGTGAGCATGTAAGCTAAGGAGACATCGTTGCACTGTAACACGAAATTCTTGATTGCTATTTAGGTGTAAGTTTGTCTGCAGTAAAAAACGATTTTTTTAACAAATGTTTTTGTCAATTTTTCATCATTTTTTAAAAATATTTAAGGTAACCGTCCAGAAAACATTCATGCATGAATTTGAAATCCAATGCCAAAATGGCATTACATATGTAATAGGCACATCAAACTTCGCTACGATTAAAAGTTTCATCAAAAAGTTAATGTTTCCAGGGGACACAGACACACAAACACACAGCTCACAAGTCAGACAGAAATGGGAAAATCCTTTTTTTCTATTCTAGAAGACTTATGTAAAGCATGTTTCTATATCATACTCTGGCAGGCAAATTTTTGTTGGATAAAAGGCTTTCTCTCCTTACATACGTCGTACATAAGGACATGACTTGTGACGAGGGACTGGAAAAAGTTGAGTCATCAGTTCCACTCGACTTGTAAACTTTATTGTGTACATCATATGTCCATCATCTTTTTTAGTTCTCTTTTATACATTAATTTCTTGTCTCAAGCCCTACACGAATCGAGTACAATCTTTGCAACAACATAGGAAGCATATATCTCTATTGTTTATACAACGACGACGAAAGTTGTATCGAGTGCCAGCAAGAGAGAGCGCGCGCGCGCGATGTGTGTGTGTATTTTACGTATCGCGGAGAGACGTATGATTAAAGATAGATGTAATTCGAACTAATCTAGATCTTTCCATTGTTTTAATTATACGATGAATCGTAGATATCACCGATAATAAATGCACGAGAATAATGGCTTTTATGTGAGATCAAGACCGAACGGAGTAGTTTCGTTGAAAGATCAACACAATCCTTCGTCGTATTCTTCGTCCTCGATCGGCGGTTTATCGACCGGACTGGCTACAGGAGGTTCGTCCGAAGTCGCCGCGGCTCCGTCCTCGTCCGCGTCTTCGGTTCTGGCTGGCCCAGCTCGTACGGGAGTCGACGGGCTGGACGCGACGCTTATTTCCTTCTTAGATTCTGACGCCTGAACAGAAAGAAAATAGCGTTGATATTCAGTTTGATGAACGCATGTAGAGATCCAGAATCAATATAATTACATGATTGACTTCTGCCTCTACAGTCGCTGGACCAGAGAGATTATTTGTGTTGGTAGATATATAAGAAGGTGCTGCATTGGCTCTTACACCAACTGGTGGTATGGCATATTCCTGGGTGGTCGGTAGCGGCAGGCCTCGGGCGAGTTTCGCGTACTCAACGTCCATGTGCTTGATGAACGAACTGTTGAGAGCTGCCCTTGCCATGTTGGCGTCCTCGTTGTCGTACGCTTGCAAAAGCATCTCCAACGTTTGAATCTCCTCCACATCGCAGTAGTTGCCCCATTCCTTGAACGCTTTCTCCGCTGCTACCTGATCGCCGCGGGCGAGCTGCACCAACACGAGAACGACGGCCAAACGACCGACCGACGGAGCGTGCTCGATAGCCTGATGCATTCCTATCTCGCGACGTATCGCATCCGCCGCCTGATCGTACATCTTCAATTTGACGAGAATACGCGCGGCTCTGCTCATGTATTCCGCTGCCTGGCGCGGACTGTCCTCGCCCTTTTGGAAACACGAGAATCGAGCGTTAGTTTTTTGAGAAACATTTTTTTATATTCTGCCATAAAAATTCCATTTTTTTTTACCTTAAGTTTTTTAAAATTTTTTATTTACCATAACTATCTCAGCTGCGCGTTGAAATAATGGTAGTGCAGCCTCGGGATCAGTGCTCTCGAGCATCTTTCCTGCCTTGTCCAAAACAGTAGCTCCGGACTCTGGTGAACCGTGCTGCTGGTACAGAGAACAGGAGGAATGCGCGAACTTCGAGACCTCTGAGAGATCACCCATGTCTCTGCATATCAGCAATAATTGCTCCAGATTTCTGGAATAAGACAGGGCTATGGTTTTGAGTCGATTCTACAAAGAAACAAAAATCTATTCAATTATAAATCTATACATTATCAATTGATAGTAAAAATAGATCACTGATGACCATACATAAAAATACTTCAATAAAGGCCGTAAACGATCGACACTGCATAAGAATTGTTAAAAAATTACACGAAAAATCAATCGCAATTAAAAATAGATTGGAAAATCGGGCAAACTATGTTCAATTTCTGAGTTGGTACTAAGTATACACAGTTTAGTGGGTCAACTCACTTGGCAGCATGGAACCATCTGTGAATATCATTAAGGAGTAAACACAGACTTGAAAAATTGTTATACTAAACGCAGCCTATCCGTAATGGAAATTTGATTCAAAGGATACGATCTGTTCTGCTTGTAGCAATCGGAGGCCTTCAGCAGAGCTTCTCTGCATTGTTTGTAAGCCTTGGCAATGCGAAAGCAGGTGGCGGCGTGAGTATATTCATCGGCAGCTACTTCAAAATCCGGTCTCCACTTCAGTAACGTTGTTTTCAAGCTGTAACAATAATTTTATAACCAATAAACTGATCGTCGTTCACATTGACACATTCTCGAAATTTCACACAAAAAATTCATGGATTGTAAAATTCGTCAAAGACTCGTAGAATGACGGTTGAGTGGCTAAAACAAATAAACCGAACAGATATAGAAGTTTTTTCCGTTTTAAATGAAAGGTTAACGGAGCACGAATTACTCGGTCAAAAAGTCACTGTGAAAAAAAAAAAAGTAATACGCATATACCTTTTCTCAGCTTGCCTGATGTGCGCGTTGCCTTCCTCGATCTTTGACATTTTCCTGCGAATGATGCCAAATGTTGAATATTCACGCGTATGTTACAATAATAATCGACGCTTTCGAACGTCGATTTTTCGTGGCAGGTAGATTATTTTTTTCCCCTCTTCCCAGCTGTCAAATCTATCGGTGCAGACGACACAGAAACACAACTGTCAGAATTTAGCTGCACCTTACTTCTGCATTATTACTACGATCCCCCTCTCTTCGCCCGCCCATCACGTCCTCGTCGTAGAGATTTTCTAGGGGAAACCCGAAATGACCGAAACAACTTCAGGCAGTAACGAAATGAATCGATAAATAACCCGGTTAAGCAGCGCGGTAAATTTACCGGTAATTTCAAACAACACTGTACGGCAGAGACGCCTTCCTCGTCGTCGAACTTCACTCTTTATCCAGTCGGATCAAAAATCTGCGCGGGAATGGCTTGTTGCATGTTTTCTGTTTACACGACAAAAAAAAGCCGGCTCGAATAGATTTTAACGATCAAACGAGAATCTTTCGTCCGTTTTATCCTCTGTGAAAGTCGACGGAGAATCTCAACGATCGATCGTAAGTATACGAAAATATTTTGATCCTCGAAAAAACATACCCGAATCTGCAGTAACCTTACATTTATTCTAATTTTAATGTGGCAGTTTTTAAAAATTTTTATTATTTCCTCGCTAATTACCAATCGTCCAGATGGCCGAGCGTCTCGAAGATCTCAATCTACCGAACGCGGTCGTGACGAGGATAATCAAAGAGGCGCTTCCGGACGGAGTGACCATCGGCAAGGAGGCCAGGGTAGCCGTTGCAAAGGCGGCATCCATATTCATTCTCTACCTGACCTCGGCGGCCAACACGATAGCGAAGAAGGGAAATCGCAAAACGATATCGGGAGCGGACGTCATACAAGCTATGGAGGAGATAGATTTTGAGCAATTCGTAACTCCGCTGCGCGAAGCCCTGGAAACATTCAAGAAGTCGCAGAAGGAGAAGAAGGACGCCACGACGAAGAGGAAACAGCAGAGAAAAGACGAGGATGGAAACGACGTGGCGGAGGACGAGTGAAGTTTGTTTTATCCCGAACGCTATTTGATATATTTTTTTGCATTTGATATTTGTCGGGATACTGAGGAAATGATGTATCATCGAAGGGACACAATTTTTTATAAGGAAAAATCGCGTAATAAATGGTCGCGCTTCGAAAGCTGATGTTTTATCACGATTTATTTATACAATGCAATCGAGAAACGCTCGGGCACCGATAGTCTATGTTAAAGGTATACAGGGGCTAGGTCCTTGACCCTACAGTGCCTCTATATTAACGCCCAGCGATCCAAGTTCTATATCTCCAAAAACTTTGATAAAAATGTTGCGAATCAAAAAACACACGGATGCGACGTAAAACTGATCTAGAGTTCGAAACTTAGTTACTAGATAGAAAATTTTTGGTGATAATAATATCTAGTTAAACAATTTCTTTCTTTTTTTTCATTCTTTTTTTTTTGATTGATTAACGTTCCGACGAACGTCGGAATCATAGGCTGCGTGCTTCGAAACTACATGGAAGATAAATACATTTGTATGTGACGTAGGAAGGATTAGCGCGACTGCATTCTCACAGACGTCTGGTAGACGAGGAATCTTGGTGTTACGTACATCGACTCGGTTTCTCGTAGTAAAGTACGAATTTAACAGTCGATGCCTCGTAGCGTCGTTGTTGTGAGCATTGTGTGCTAGTCAAATTTTTAAAATATAAAGAAAAAAAATCGAATCAGGCTTTCGTCGCCTGTACTTTTCGATCTATGAGGCCACGACACATTGGACACTCGGTTGTTACCATTCCGGAACATTCGGCGCAACAGCACATATGCCCACATGGAAGAAATATCACCTCGCACTGAAAAATGATTTAAATGATTTTAAAAATTACATCAATGAAGAAAAAAAAAATATGTGTGTCCATAGATTTATAGCAATGAAATGTCGACTTACGTGCGAATCAAGACACACGACACACTCGGTTGTACTTATACTCTGAATAGTGGTAGGCTCGTGAGTTTTAGAACTTGTACAAGGCTCGTCGTCCGTCGGGGCCGACGGGTGTGCGAACGATTCGCATGAATTTAACTTCTTTTCCGCCAGATAATTTTCAGCAGCTAACTTTATCGCTGCGCGATCCCTCGCGCAGTGTATGCCGAGCTGTTAACAAAAGTTGCAGATTAAAAGTTGCGAAGAACAAAAAAAAAGAGAAAGAAGAATTTATGTACAGTCGATGATAATTTTACTCACGGACTCGAGACTCTCGTCGTCCACATCCGGTAGCAACGAGGGCAGGGTCGCTAGGAATGGTAGGCAGTGTAATGCTCCAGCTATAGCGACGTGACGAACTAATATTGGTTCCAAACCCTCCAATAGACCCTGAGGTCTCGCTTCCATCAAAGACTGGTACTGCATCAACCAAAACAGACTGTCCCTTCTCGTACTCTGCGCAAGAAACAACATACCCAGAAAATTAGAAATTAGCACTTTCCTTTTTTTTTTCGTCATATTTTTCTCCTATATTCACAAATTCGTTTCTGTGAAAAAGGAAGAGGAAGCTTTGAGAACACAGCATAAAAGATCAAGAAAAAATTAACGAATTTGAAAATGTACAAATGTACAAAAAAAATAAAATAAAAATTAAGTCCCGTTTGTGCGGTAGGAAAATAATCCGCGATTGTCTTCAGACGTGAATATTTCCGTCACTCATCTTCGCAAATGTTAGAGGTATACGCACATTGATTCCTCTCTGCTGTTCTATCTGTTGAATAGTCTCGAGCAATTGTTCCCTCCTCTTCGCCTGCTGCTCCAATAAATCGACGAGAATTGCACTCAGCGTGACGCGTCTATCAGCCAAATCATTCTAGCGGTAAAAAAAAAGTGAGCAATCAAATATTAACTCTGCCGTTGCGATAATCGTCGAGAGTCTGGCTGCAAGCGGTGCTCTCGAGCCTGGCGTAAAATAAGCTTTTTCTTGCGCATTTCTTAGTGGAGCATTAATTTACGAAATTACCGACGAATCATTCTTTCTTACTATTTGCTGATTAATCTCCAACTTCTTTCGCTCGAGCTCGATACTGGTGAGTGCTGCTAATTGGGACTGTACCAAATTCACTTGTTGCACTATACTCCAAGATCTCGCGTCGCTTCTTTCGAGGAGAGCGGCTACCGCTGCTCTCTGCAGAACTTCGTCTTTTCTCAGTCTGTTGACTAAATCTTCTTGGGTCCTCTTTTGGTCCCTCACCACTTCTTCCAAGTGATAGTTGTTTCTTACTTCTCTGGAACATAAAAAAAAATCATTCGATCAATTGAAATCCTCACTGATCGGTTGATTAATATCGATTGGCTTTTAAGGTAGTACTAGCACAATGAGTGACGCCGCCTAAGTTCGAGAGAAAAAAGACAAAGATTACAAACACTTCTCGATGAGAAAAAAATCTGAAAAAATTCGAGCATATAAAAGGTGCTGAAA
>JAPYZD010004390.1:0-13959 GCA_030522725.1 Ichneumoninae sp. B BG-2022a
TAATGGATTTTCAATACTTCAATTCGGAATAAATCAGATCTGCATAGGAGTGTCCGAAGATTGGGACGTGTCCGAACATCGGTACCGTTACCTTAAATGGACAATGTTAAGGCCGAGTGCTCGAAAGTGATACGGACGAGACGCGAAAGGACCGAGCGAGAATCGCGAGGAATTCCACGAAAGATATGGCGAACGCGCTGATATAAGAAAAAAAGAGCCAAATGGAATGTTTCGGCACAGGGGAAAAAAGACGAGGGGAAAGTTCGTCGCGAAATCCGAAGGGATGGAATCGTGAAAGCTCGAAGAAGCTGAACGCGATTTACTCTCGGTGTGTTATATTACGTGAGCTCGAGGCTGGTCCGCTACAGCATCGAGGGAGACTAATAGAATCGTAGGGGTATTTGTGCCGCTGGGAATCGATAAGCTCGTCCGCGAGACGCGTCGAACGCAGACGATGAATGTGTGCGCCCGAGGTGTCAGCGTGGCTTTTCCTGTGATTATACTCAGCCCAAGCCTGGAATATCGGATGTTCATGGGAGTGTGGATTGAGGGCTTAGCTGTTATTGCGACAACAAAAATACCCTGAAAATCAGAAACTTTCGCATCACTTCCTCCTCATTTTTCACAAAAAAAATCTATAAATCCTGTTCTATGGCAACGCATCTTCCGAATGTGAAAAATCAATCCTAAATTCTGAAAATCGAAATTTTTCACATTACTTTCTCGTCATTTTGTATTAAAAAAAATCTTGTTTTATGGCAACGCATCTTTCGAATGTGAAAAATCAATCTGAAAATCTGAAATTTTCACATCTCTTTCTCTTCATTCCTTTATTTTTATAAAAGTCTTGTTCTATAGCACTGCATCTTTGGAATGTGAAACATGAATCCGAAATGGTGAAAATCGGCAATTTTCAATTTATGTTCTAGTTATTTTTTATTAAAAAAATCTGTTTCCATGGGGACGCATTTTTCTGATGTGAAAAAATGAATCCAAAATTCTGAAAATCTCGATAAAGACTCCAAAGTAGCAACTCGATGGAACATTGAAAATCGCGAGGCCGAGCGAAGTTCCCCCGTTCTCGAATGTAGTCGCGGGTTGTTTATTTCCTCGGGAATCAATCGCGTATCACGGTCGCCGTCGGTTGCCCCGACTGGCTCGTACAGTCCAGGGGCCGGGATTCTTCGACGGATCGATTTATCGAGACGTCGAAGAATTCTGTATACAACGACGACGTCAAGAGCTCGGCGGTTCCCGAGGCAACGCTCACGCGCACCGTGTTCCGCGCTGAAGCGAGCATTGCACACAGCGCGGACAATATTCCCGCTGCGAGAGGATTGGATAGAGAGGTATGGTGTCGGCCGTCGGAGAAGGGACGCACGGCAAACCCAGCTTCTCCGCCGAGAGCGCAAAGTGCGCCGAGGAGAAAGCGACCCACTTGCGGCTCCGGTAATTATAAGCCTTGAACCAAGTAAACGAGTCGCGGGAGCGAGTCGGCCGGGTGCATGAGACCGTGGATCCACGCGAAACACTGCGCCTGTAATGCTGGCGAGCCGTGCGCTTCGCAGTCTCTCAAAGCTGCACCGGAGTTGGTGATACTGGAAAAAAAGGAACGACACCTAAAAAATTTTATCGGAGAGGAGCGACACATAGAAAATTGTATCGCAGAGGAACAGCACGTAGAAAATTGTATCGGAAAGATACAACGTTTAGAAAGTTGTGTTGGAGCGAAACGACGCATACAAGGTCTTGTCAGAGAAATACAACATCAGAAAGTTGTATTGGAGCGAAACGACATATGCAAAATCTTATCAGAGAAATACGACATCAGTAAATTGTACCTGGGTGGATACAACATCTAGAAAGTTGTATTGGAGCGAAACAACACATACAAAATCTTATCAGAGAAACACAATATCAGACAATTGTATCTGAGAGATACAACATTTAGAAAATTCTATCGCTGTGCGAGTCTGACGTTACACTACAGCGATCGAGTTAGAACTAGGAAACTATACAATTGTTTGAAGTTATATTACATGTTGAGTGAGTTCAACGGACTATAGTATGGCAGACGCAGTATAGAATTTTTATTGCAGACGACATAAATCATCGTACAGGCAATAGTTTCCTTGACACGCGATCTATTAACTAAACCTCAGCTTAAATCTTTTTTGACACAAGCATAGATCATTATACAGAGAATCAATATGCTAAATTTGGCGCCTTCAAAATATCGCCAAAAATGCATAACCCCCGACTTTTGCCAAAGGACAATCGGGAGTTAAAAATAGCTACGGACAGAGCATCGTGCGAAAATTCCAAAATTACACGCCGCTACATTAACCCAGCAACTGTACCGGGAAGACAAATAGCAACCGCACAAGTCAACTCCACCCAGAATCAAATCCAATTTATTTCATTTTAATAACCACAACATCTCCTTCCGCCCAATCTCATTTCATTAAAATCAATTTCACTTGATTCAAGCAAATTCAGTCCAATCAAAACCCGGCGCTAATGTAGGGGAAGTTTTCGCAGCGGGCTTTTCGAATGGCTTTTTGTCCACAGGAATCGGTCGTTGGATGTCGGATCCGTTGTGGAAGGTTCTCCCTGCTCCCCCTTTCTTGCCGCCGCATTGATCGCGAGGCTACACGTGCTTTGCCCCCGACCACTCCGCTCGTACTCCGTGCTTAGCCGCTAATACATATGGAATACCGTGCGGAACTTACATTATTTGTTCGCGAACTTGCCCCGAGTAAAATTTCCCGATAAACTTTGCACTTGAAAGAAGGTTCCCCCACCCAACGCAGGGAGTATTTGTGATGTATGAAATTATATTTTCCGCCGCGTGTAGGGGAGTCCGGGGCAAAATGGCACAGCGGGGCAAAACGGGACAGCGTGGGAAAAACTCAATTTTCCAATGATCTTTGGATGCCCCATTTTGTCCCAACGATACATCCAGATTTTCAAACCCGTTTTGCCCCACGTACCACCATCACCGCAATCCAAAGGTTATTAGAGAATTGAGTTTTGCCACATTATCCCGTTTTGCCCCGGTGTACCATTTTGCCCCGCGCTCCCCTACGTTGGTTACCGGCAATTTCATACATCGCTTTCCCGTGTCATAATGTCTGGGGCTGAAGATCGACGAGGGCGGAAGGGAAAGGCGTCGGCGAGGGTTGACGCGTAGGTGGTTTGCAGAAAAGTTGACAATTGGACCTTCGCAGACAGATATCGCGTCGGGGGCCGCGGGGCGCCCGACGCGCATACACCGAGAGGTTTTACGAACACACGACCTGCAAACCGACCGACGGTTCGTCCGGGCCGAGCCCCGACGGTGGAGACCGTGGAGGCGGATTCTCGGCGCTAACGCTATAAACTATTCAAATGAATTAAACCCCCCGCGAGCCGCAGGGATTACTGTGAGCCATTTCTGTAATCTACAGGGAAAAGGAGGATGAAAAAGTGTGAGAAAGGAATTAAAGTACGGATGAATTCCCGGAAATATCGGATTGTCGTTAGTACGAGAGGCCGGAATCGCGATGGGATTTAATCCGATGATTTTTCGGCGAATTCCGAGAGGCGCTTCTGTCGCACGGATGGCAAACAGCCCCGAGGTGCGCGACTAACCGAAGTGGGGGAGGGGGGGGGGGAGAGAGAAAATCCGCGATAAAGCGGGCTTTATATACACCGATGGAATGCACAATGGGAAAATATGTGAACATGTGAGGAGCGGAAAGGGGACCAAAAAAAAATCGTCTCGTTCGCCGAGCGATTCTTCCGTCGATCCGGCTTTTACCGCGCCGAACAGATATGGATTTACATGGCTGTGTGGGTGATTTATGCAAGATCGGCGGAATTCGAGAATCCGTCAGTCATCGCAGTCTCGGATGCCAGCGCCGTCTCGCTTTGCGAATGAAAATTCATGAGGGCAGCGGAACCGTCCGAAATTGTGTGCGTGAAGCGCCTGAGCAAAGGTGGATAATGGGTCGAAACGAAACTCTCTTGCGAGGCCGAAACGGAGAGAACTTTTTTTTCTTGCGCGGATGTAACAGTGTTGAAACCTTTCGGTCTTTAATGTACATGTTTCAGACTTGATCGGACATGCAAGTGCGTATTCGTTGATAATTTTCGACGATGTGGGACATGTTTTGATGTAAACGTTGAAACACTTTTTAGTCGCGCTTTCAATTTTGGGCAGAAAAATCTTACCCAATCTACAAATCTTACAAATCTACATTAATCTATCTTGACTAATGTATGTTAATCTATCTTAACTAATCTACACTGTAAAAATAAATTGTAAATTTAATGTACTGGAACTTGAAATTTACTAACATTACTTACATTAATTGAACCTTGATGCACTTCACTTGTAAAATAAAAGTACCAGATATTAAAATTACAAATCTTTTGCTTGAAATTTACAAACATTTTAATGAAAAATACAAATTGTACGGTAAAATTGTAACGCACATGTGTATGAAATTTCAGAAACGGTTTATGTAAAAAAAGCTTCCTGTATTGTTCATTAATTTTCAAACAAAATCTTTTAACAGTGTATGTTAGTCTATCTTGACTAATCTATGTTATCTATCTTAACTAATCTACATGAATCTACCTCAACAAACGAGAAAAAATAAATTCTTCGGGACGCATCGAGTATGTTAACGCACGATACTTGTTGGTCTCTGCTCCATTGGGTTTCTTGTAATTGGCTGTGGATTTTTTTTGTGGTAACGCCCCGAACAGTGGTTGCGAGGGCGTATAAACTAAATATATATTTTCAGTAGCATCGAGAACCGAATGGTTGCGGCAGTACAGCGGTCGACCGCTGAAAGGCTTTACTCGTTGGGGCTTTATGATCCAATGATTCGGAATGATGCCATCCACTTTAACCGCACGAATAGCACACGCACACAATCGTGATACACGCAACACGTTCGCCTGGGTCACTAAGCAAATCCGGATCGATCGAGTGGGAGCAGCGGCGAGCGAACCTCTCGAGTTCCTCGATGACAAGGGTAATCCGTCTTATTTTACTCACGACCAGTCTCTCGATTCACTCGAACTTTAGGCTATGCGGATATTCGCACTGGACGCGGCCTTGTTCGGGAGAGTCAACGACTTCGAGACATTTGTTTTGTGAATATGGATGTGCGAGTGGGTCCACCTGTCTATACTGTGTCACACGAACATTTAAGCGACAGATCTGGGGCAAGCGCGTTGCCAACACAGCGGAAGAGGGTGAAGGTCGGATATCGTGTGATTCGAGATAATCAAACGTGCGCCTCTCGGTGTGACATATTAAGATCGAGATGTTTCTTCCCTTTGCGTAATCAGATTCTGGTCAAAGTCTAGAATCTGGGACGAATCCGCCAAGCCCCTATTGAGTGCAAAGTCGCTTTATATCGAAATCGAATGGTTGAGTTCTAGGTTCGCTGTTGACGTTCCAGTTTGTAGTACAAGAGCCAAAAACCTTTACCCTGTCTTTCGATTCACCCGAACTTTAGTCTATCCGGATATTCGTAGTGGATGCCGCCTTACTCGCCAGAGTCGACGACTTCGAGACGTTTGTTTTGTGAATATGGAAGTTCGCGCGGGTCTCCCTGTCTGTATGAGTTACGCTGACTATACGAAGTAAACATTTAAGTGACAGATCGAGAGCAAGCGCGTTGCCAACGCCAGCGGAAGAGGGAGAAGGTCGAATATCGCGTGTTTCAGGATAATCAAACGTGTGCGTCTTGGAGTGACATATTAACATCGAGATGTTTCTTCTCTTTGCGTAATCAGATTCTGGTCACTGGTTTTTCTCTCTTACGTCTTTACGTCTCAGATTCTAGTCACAGTCTAGAATCTGAGAAGAACCAGCCAGGTCCTCGTAGATTGCAAAGTTGCTTTATATCGAAATCGAATGTTTGAATTCTACGATCTAGCTGGTAGTATTGGAGCAAATACCCTTTATGCTATGCCAATTCGAAAGATTCATGCATTCCGGACAGCCAGACAAGTCCCTATCGAATGCAAAGTCGCTTTATATCGAAATCCAACCTTTAAGTTCAGGGTTCGCCGCAGACGTCCCAGCTTGAAGTCTAAGATTCGTGGTAATTGGCTGCGTGGATGATTATCGCCGTGCTTCTATTTCCGTCGAACATCGGTTTCGTACTCCATTGGCTATCGACGCACAAATTATTAACGGGATGATCGACAATTTCACCGCTTTATTCCATCGCATGATATTTGTGGTAACATCAATTTGGTGAACCTTTGTCGAGAAATCAGCGATCGGTTGTTACCTGATTATAATGTTCTTCATTAATAATGTCCGAACTGTGGAATACGTCAAGGCTCATGACCGATTCAACAACGCTTTCGATTGAAACGCTATTATGCAAGCATTCGTAATCCAACCGATCTCATACATACGATACAACATTGTGTTTTTTTTCGTGGTTTATCGCCGAGCGGCCAGTCGGCGGTGGTTCACGCACGATAATCTCCCATTTCAATGTTTATACTGCGGCGCCCGAAGTGAGTTATCTCGTGACATTCCGCGCGGGCGAGAGCGAAGTGCACTGGCCTCTCCGGGTTTACCGTTACCCCTGGATCAGCTTCGGCCTCGACAACCGATGACGACGAACGCGACGGAGCTCTTTCTGGCAACGCCGAGATTCGCTTGGACGATACCTTTAAATATATGGACACGCGATCGGGCACGCGTGAACGATTTAGAAACAAACAAAAAAAATCTTCGCGTTGGTTAGAATTGTATTTCGATACAAGCATATCGATCTTCGCGTATCCGATCCGGAGCCAATATGGAGATCGCAGCGCCGACAATCTGCTATTCCAAGTGTATTCTAGTGTTATGCATGGTAATTATAAGTTACAATGTTGGGAAAAAAAGAGTTGGGCACTAAGCGAAAGAGGGCGAAAGGTCGACGGCTTTCCCGTCGAGTTGGGGAAATTAATTACCTCGAGTAATTGGCTTTTTGATTGTTTGATACGTTGAAATATATGAACATATGATCGTGCGCGCGTGAACGATTTTGAAAAAAAAAAACTTCCAGCTGCCCAACCTTTGCGTTGTCTGGAGTTGTACAACCATATGCGCATATCGATCTTCGCATATCTGATTCGCATATCCGAGCCAATATAAAGACGACGAGCCAGCAATCGGTTGTGACCTTGCGAGTGCTATTTCAGTCTTGCACAGTAAAAAAGTTTGTACTTTTTGCAACTTATCGAACACAATCGTCCACAATTTTTTAGTTCTTAATTTTCCGATCGCACCATCTGGCTCTAACAATTTGACTCTGGTTTGTTTGTACAAATAAAGGTACAAACTAAAGTTGTTAATGATACGGGAAATGAAATGAAAGGACAGGTTCATATATTCAAACTTGAACAAACGAGTTTGTAACTTAGTCAACAAACTTATTTTTACGAAAATTCGTATTCCTATTTTACGGAATTATTTTTTACTCTGCATGCGCCGCAATTGCAACTTAAAACGCCGGGAGAGAAATAACAAATTGCAAATCGTTTCGGAGAGCAACGACACTTACAAAATCTTATCAGAGAAACACAACATCAGAAAAATGTATAACAATAATAATATAATATAATTGGATTATAATGACCTCAAATAATTGACTTATTTGTTTCATACGCTAAAATGTATCGACACACGATCGTGAAAGCTTAAAAAAAAAACTTCCAAGAAACCTTCGCGGTGTCTAAAATGATACATCCATATGCGCAATATCGATCTTCGCATATGCGATTCGGAGCCAATGTGGAGCCAGCAGAGGCAGCAATCGTTTGTGACCTTGCGAGTGGTATTCCAGTCTCATTGCAAATCGTTTCAGAGAGCAACGACACTTACAAAATCTTATCAGAGAAACATAACATCAGAAAATTGTATTACAATAATAATATAATATAATTGTGTTATAATTACCTCAAATAATTGAGTTATTTATTTCACACGTTAAAATACATCGACACGCGATCGTGAAAGCTTAAAAAAAAAACTTCGAAGAAACCTTCGCGTTGTCTAAAATGGTACATCCATATGCGCAATATCGATCGTCGCATATGCGATTCGGAGCCAATGTGGAGCCAGCAGAGGCAGCAATCGTTTGTGACCTTGCGAGTGGTATTCCAGTCTCATGCGCCGCAATTGCAAGTTCCAACGCGGGGAGAGAAAAAAAGAGTTCAACACTGAGCGAAAGAGGGCGAGAGATCGACGGCTTTCCCGTCGAGCCGGGGAAATTAATTATCTCGAGTAATTGAGTTATGGGTTGTCGACGTGACCCAGAGACTGATTTGAGAGCTCCCCGACGCGGGTGGGAGCCGGAGATTCCCCTACCGCGAGCGATGTCGCGAGAAGAAAAGGATAAAGATTCATTCATTTGGAGTCGCGAACGGAGTACTAGAAATTTCAATCGTCGGAACGAAGGAGATGTCATTTATTCTCCGAGCGGAATATCTTTCTTTGTTGCTTTTTGCCCGAGAATCGTTTTGTATGGAAACGGCTCTGGCGGACGAAGAGAGAACTTTCGCGCTCCCTCCCGTTCGCCTCCGCGAATCGTCGCTTCCTCCTCTGCTTTTCGTCCTTTCCGACTTACTCTTTTTCCTTCTCACTTGCCCGACGTATTCCGCTTTGTTCGCGCACGGACAGGGCGAAATATTCTACCGGCGTCGGTTGAGCTCACCCACGAGCCACACACACACTGGGCCGAAGCGCGAGCGTGGGCGGAACCGACGGTTGCTGCGGAATATAAATACGCAAACGAGCTTTTATCTAACGCTCTGACAAAGGTTGTTTTGGTGTCTGTACTACCCCTCGGTCGGATATATATTTCGATAGAGCGAACGATGTACCGCGTATACTTTGATAGAGCTCGACGCGCACCCTCCGAGTTAAGCGCGATATCTACGTGGTGGAGCTACATGCTATTTTTCCTCTTGTTTTCGACATCGGAATTTCATACATTTGGCACAAAGTGAAACGCGGGAAAAAGAATAACTCGCATGTAAATGAAGATCCATTGAAATTTCCGCCGATTGCGAGGCCCCAGAAACCGTGTCCTGGACCTGATCGCGGCTCTTTGGTGGGTTGAAACAAGGTTGGAGCGTTTCGGAAAATGCATCACATTTTTTTTTTTTTTTTTGGCCGAGAGTAATGTGAGTACACTGTAAAAAAAATAAAGCGTCGTATGAAATTCAATGCAGTGGTAGTGGAAGTTTTTGTGCATAAACTTGTCCTGTATTAAATTTCATGTACAATTGTAGTGAAAAATGTATGTTCAGTATTTTTTAAATATTGGAGATATTTTCCTTTTAATCATTGACCGTAATTTTGCTATAAAAGTGCTTTCATTGCGATGAAAAAGTATATTAATTTTTCTTCGCAATTGTACATTAAATTGGATTTACTAGTTTTCGTATTAAAACTTCCGGTCCGGTTCGTTAAACTTACAATTTTTATTTACACTGTAAACAAATTTGTATGAAATTTAGTGTACAAGAAGTGGAAGTTTTATGCATAAACTTGCATATTAAATTTATGTACAATTGTGGTGATGAATCAATGTTCGATATCTAAAAAACATTGGAAATATTTTACTTTCAAAAATGTACTTTAATTTTACTATAAAAGTACTTCCATTCCAATAATTTATTTCCATTTCAATAAAAAAGTATGTTATTTTTGCATCACAATTGTACATTAAATTGAACGTACCTGCTAGTTTTCGCGTAAAAACTTCTGGTCCAGTACATTGCATTTACAATTTTTTGGTCCAGATTCAAGAGAGAAAAAAAACAAGCAAATAAACACAAATTAAAACAACCTCAAAACATTTCGGAGCCCGTGTCATTTTTTTATTTTATTTATTTTTTTCCAAATCGTCCGCGACTTTGGAGCATAGTACAAACAGTATCCATGATACGATACTGTGAATGGAGACAGAGAAAAAAAACAAAAACGAATTGACTGCCGTAGCTTGATTACTCTCGGACTGGTGCGTGGTCGGTGAACGATACGAGGGATCCGCGTTCGGCGAACAGCCTCGTTGAACGAATAAATATAATAAATCTATATATCGGTTACAGAGGCGAATGAGAGAATGGCGTTGGTTCGCACTGCAAGTGCTGTCTCGGTATACTGAGCCGGGGCGGTCGTTACGGCAAGCCGCGCACGCCACACTAGAGTACATTGAATTTAAATTATCCCACGCGTTTTATCTCCGCTATGTCTCTCTCTTTCTCGGTTAATGCCATATATATAAGCTCGTATTCTCCGAGCGAGCCGCTGCGGTTTTTACGAATGAATTACGACCGAATGACTTCGCGGTCGGATTATCATCGATTTTCCGCGTCTCTGGCCATGTTGATGAGTACTGCGATATCTTATTTGATACTCGGACACCATTGTTACAGATAATTCAAAGATAAATCGCATTATTGAACAATCTAACAAAAAATGTATAAATATAAAATAATAATGAATAAATAAATAAAAGGAGTAAAGTGCATCTATGTCAAGGTTAAACGTGGTAGATGAATTTTCATATTTTGTATTATAGACGGGGAGAAGGGTATAGAAAAATTACAATATCCCATGCGAAAAATTACCATACACGGAGTGGAGAGTGTGGAAAAAATTGCTCAATTCAGTGTTCACTAATTTGGGCATTTTTGCAGATAGGGACTGACGTTGTAATTTTTGCTGGGTAACCTTGTCCATGTAGTTTGGCCATAGATTGGCGTACCAATCCAAAATTGTATCTGTTACACGCAAAAGCTACGGATAATCGGTATTACTCGGGCCGCTGTAAACAAGAGACGAGAAAAATGGCCATAAACGAAGTGAAAAGTGTGATAAAAATGTCTCAATTCAGTGTTCTCTGAATGCGCAATTTTTACAGATAGGAACGTAGTCGTCTAGCACATAAATATGGTAACTTTTCCTCGGCTGACATTCTAATTTTCGCTGAACAATTTTGTTCACGTAGCCTGGCCATGGATTGGGGCGCGAAACCAAAATTGCATCGATTATAAACAGAAGCCGCGGATAATCCATATTACTCCGAAATTGCCACTGCAAACAAGACTGAGGCATGTTCTCTGGCCATGTTGATGAATCTGGTGATATCTTATCGACGCTCAAACAATATTCTACACAGAGAAAGAAAATATCATTGAATCAAGTAAAATTTGCTTGCGGGCTGCCAATGGAGTAAAAACGTTGTTTCAATTCCACTCTGAATTCGTACAATTTCATACCGGATTGAAACGATAACATGTCACCTTGACAGTCTTGCTGTCGTTGTTTCATTCAGTGTACAAATAATTCAAAACTAAGTCGTATAGTCTAAAAAAAAGAGGCATAGTGCATTCTTATCAACGTTGAACCTGGTAAACAAATATTTAATATTTTTATATTATACACGGGGGGGATGATCTAGTCAAAAATTGCAATATCCCCTGAGAAAAATACCACACACAGAGAGTGTGTAAAAAAATACCCAACTCAGCAAAATAAGCAATTTTTACCGATAGGAACGTAGTCGCCTACCGCGCAAATACGTTAACTTTTCCTCGGCCGACACTGCAATTTTTATTGGATAATATTGTCCGTGCACTCCGGCCGCGGATTGGGTCACCAAACTAACATTGTATCCGTTATGTACTGAAACCACGGATAATCGGTATTACTCCAGAGTTGGCCGCTGCAAACAAGACACGAAGCTGAGCTGGCGTATAAACTTGTTTAAGCCCTCGCATAACCCTTCGCTCTTCCATAACTCCAGATTATGTATAAATGAAACCGCATTATCGGAAAATAGTACTCTCCATCCTGAATTAGCTGACCGTGAGCAAACAGGAGCCCTGAGACCGCGGAGTGTAAACGACCGGTGTAAACTCGGAGCACCGCTCGATATCCCCGATATCAGACGACTTATCTATAGACCCCATTTCGAAGTTAAATATACGCATTGGGGCGCTGCCGTGTCGTTGCAAGTGACATCCGCTCGGGTTTTACAGGGAAATAATCTGGGCTCGCTTTTGTCTCGAGTTTGGAATTCTGGCAATCGCCGATCGCTATAAAGCACGGTTGGGGAGGCGAATGGAGTATAAACGTTCGAATGGCATGCGACGCGCAGAGCGGGAATTCCGTGAAAAGCGAAAGAGAGGACGAGAGGGACAGAATGAAAGCGCCGTTCACAGACGAATGAGGGTGATATGCAAATATAATTCTCATTCACCGTTCACGCGCCTGTTCCATCTCCGTCGTTCTCGCGAAACTCGTTGACTTGTTGATTCACCGGCAAGTCGGTTGAGTCTTAAGGAGTGGAACGGCTAATGAGACACACGGGTGCGGAAGCTGAAGATAGAAGGGCAATTTTTTTTGAGTCCACAGGTGATGCGGGATCACAAATGAAAAGCAATTGCGCTTCCCGTTCATCTCGCATACGTTATCGAAAAGTAAGAGAATATTGCAAGTACTTCTCGATGGTATAAAAATCTGAAAACATTCATGCATAATAAAGGCACTGAAAAGATTCATTTTGCATAATAATAATTCCAAAATGTTATTAACAAATTTATCAAAAAATTAATTGTTTAACAAATTACTCGACAAAACAACTTTTGTTTAATTGAAAATGATTCATTTATTTTTCTGAACACGTATGAAGTTTTTCAGATTTCTCAATTAGCTTTGATTTTTGTGTGTTTTTCTGACATTTTTCCCACATAAAAAAATTTAAAAATCAAAGCTAATTGAAAAATCTGAAAAAAATGCATACGTATTCAGAAAAATAAACGAATCATTTTCATAGAAAAAAAGTTGTTTTGCCGGGCGATTTGTTAAACAATTAATTTTTCGATTAATTTGTTAATAACATTTTGGAATTATTATTGTGCAAAATTAATCTTTTCAATATCTTTAATCTGTATGCATTTTTTCACATTTTTATATCATCGAGAAGTCCTTGCAATATTCGATTACTTTTCTCGAACTTATGCGAGATGAGCGGAAAGCGACATAGCTACCTTAAATTGGCCACTGCGCGGCGACTTGTGAAAGTCCGAAGCTACGCTCGCGCTAAATCGATGCATTAGCACGTGCAAACGCGAGGGCTTAATCCTACGCTGATCTCCGTATTCATGACACGCACTACATAATTTCATTCGATGCGGCACGAGGTGGTAGTCTCGGGATGTGAATTGCAAAGATGTTTCGTGGTAAAGCGGAAGGCTGACGGTGTGAATTCGATGACAACTTTTTGATCCTCGAGGAGATGCGGGATCACATGTGAAAAAAGGTGTTGTGTAACGGATCGCTGGTAAATTGGCTACTGTGCGGCGGATTGCGAAATTCTGACGCTATGTTCGTGCTGAGTCGATGCATTAGCACGTGCAAACATGAGGCCTGTAATCCTATGCTGATCTACGTATTCATGACACGCACTACATAATTTCATTCGATGCGACACGAGGTTGTCGTCTCGGGATGTGAATTATAAAAAAATGTTCGTGCGTGAACCGGAAGGTTGACTTTACAAATTCGATGACGATTTTTTGATCCTCCAGGAGATTCGAGATAACAAATGAAAGGCAATTATGTTACGGATTGCTGTTAAGGTGGTTACGAATGAGTGCTACATTTATAAAGTTTGATACAAACTTTTACACATCTATTGATTATAGTGGATGGTTATTTGTACTCTGTAAAAAAATTTTGTTTGAAAATTAATGAACATTATCGGAAGCTTTTTTACACAAACCGTTTCTGAAATTTCAAACACATGTGTGTTGCAATTTTACAATAAAATTTGTATCTTTCATGAACATTTTTGTAAATTTTGCAGCAAAAGATTTGTAATTTTAATATCCGGTATTTTAATTTTACAAGCAAAGTACATTAATGTTTAATTAATA
>JAPYZD010004391.1:0-13601 GCA_030522725.1 Ichneumoninae sp. B BG-2022a
AAGTATGAATTTTTTCAGATTTTTATAACATTGGGAAGTGTTTGCAATTCTTGCCCGAATTTCTCGAATTTAGGCAAAATGAACACCACTCACTCCAACTTCCTTAAAGCAGACGTGTTACGCGGTCGACACGTTTGGTAATGTAATTCGGAATACCATTGACACTGGAGCCCGATATCTTGTGCCCGCGTTACAGTCGTCTACTAGTTACTTGATCGGGAGATATCTAACATCGGCGGAGTAAACGGGGGGCGCAAACCGTGGATTTAACTTGAGCCAGTAACGGTATACGGAGCTTTCAGAGGGTTTCATATATTCAAGTGACCCGAGCAGCGCGCCCAGAGAGATGAAGAGAGACGCTCGAGACTGGGGTTATAAAGGTCAGTGTATCCGTGGGAACGCCGCGATAAGGAGAGGACATAATTTTCAATAGTTTAGAACAGGCTACGTACGCTAAGAGGAAGAAGGATGGGTAGAACAACGAGAGGATATAGAATCGCCCTCGCGGCCATGTGCACGTTCCCAAAGCGTGTGCCCGCCCGCGCTCTGAATTGCCAAGAATATATATCACCCCACGACGTGTCTACCGCAGGTCGTCTGGGTCGCGAAAGCCCGTAACTCCTTGGCTTGCACTCCGCGAAACCATTCTGCAGATACAGCACTCCGTGACAATACGGAGATCGGGCGAACACAGCTAGCTACGAGCCAGCGTCACAGAGGCGAGTTTGCGATATGAGGAAGGGAAGGCGTAAGCTCGCTTGAGACGAGAATAAGAGGCTCTCCTTGACTCTCTTATCGTCCAACTTATCATTCGTGGCGAGTGGATCCGAAACGTCGCAAAAATAAGTGCAATGACAGTAGCGGTACAGCTAGGGGAGTCCGGGGCAAAATGGCACACCGGGGCAAAACGGGATAATGAGCCGAAACGCAATGGTACGTTGGTCAAAGCGGGTTTTGAAAACCCGGATTTATCGTTGGGACAAAATGCGACATCCAAAAATTATTGGAAAATTGAGTTTTGCCCCGATGTGTCGTTTTGCCCCGTTGCGCTCACCCCTACAGGTTCGAACGACCAATCAAAGACGGAATTGGAGGCGCTTAGAGTAAATTTAATTGACAATTAATTTGGCTCGCTAATTATAATACTGAGGTTGTTGAGTAAGTCCATGTTTTTAGGAGATTATTTTATAGAGAATTGTAAGTGGTGGTTCTGACTGAGTGCAATCTCTTATCGACTCAGGAGAATCTTTCAGCTTATCTTTCGTACCGAGTGGATCCAATATGTCGCAAAAGAGGTAAAAAAAATTAAATTGTAAAAAGTAAAGAGAATACTTATTGGAGCGACTGCCAACGAAAACTATAGGGTAGAGCGGAGCAAAATGGGGCAACGGGGCAAAACGTCATTTTTCAATAATTTTTGGATGCCCGAATTCGCCCTATCGGATACATCAGGCTTTTCTGCCCAGTTTTGCCTTTAGTTTTGCCCAAAAACCCCGTTTTGCTCCGTTGCCCCATTTTGCCCAGCTCTCCCCTAATTTAAATTTAATTAACGATTAATTTCGCTCGCCTATTAAACAACTATTATACTACTAACGATGTTACGTAAGTCCATGTTCGCAGGCGATTATTTTATAGAGAATTATAAGTGGTGGTTCCAGCTCAGTGGAATCGAGTTATTCGTTAACATCGAACTTCATGCATCTCGCAGGTATATAATTAGGAAGTAAGATAGTTAGAGGCTTAAACTTATAGTCGTTATACGGGAAGGAGTCTCTCGTAAACGCGGCAACACCCCCTTGGGGATATTTATATGGTAACGAACGATAGTTTACAGCAGCTGCAGCCGGAGAAGTCTGAGCAAGCTTCTCCAGAGAAGTTCATTGATTCGCCGCGCCCTGCCGGAACTTTCAAAGCTCTACCATAGATGAGGCGCATCGTATCGGTGTTAGAAACGAGAGAGTGCGGTACCCACGAGCGAATGAACCGAGAAAAAGTGGAAGCCGTGCGTGTTATCGACTCTCTTGGTTGTACCTCGACGTTCGCGAAATTCGATATTTCATCAAACATTACAATACACGACATATCGGACTTTTGTAAATGAACGGTCGCAACCTTTCACATAAAATTCGAAATATTAATTGGAAACATAAAATTTGAAATATTAACTGGAAACATGAAATATTTATTTAAAACATGAAATTTGCAATATTAATTGGAAACATGAAATATTTATTTGAAACATGAAATTTGAGATATTTATTTGAAACATGAAATTTGAGATATTTATTTGAAACATGAAATTTGAGATATTTATTTGAAACATGCATGAAATTTGAGATATTTATTTGAAACGTGAAATATGAAACTCGTGGAACTCGGTGATGAAGATGCGAGACGCGCCACATTCCGTGCCGAGATCAGCACTCGTGGCCGGTACGCTGGACGCCGGAGTGCGACTCAAAGATGAGTGCGTCGACACAAAAAGTGCTTTCTTAAACGATGCGTTTTTAATTGGGAGTTAATTAAATCCATTACGCCATAGACGGTGAGGCGCGGCGTACCGACAACCAGAACCATACGGTAATCGTCCTCTTACTCTTCCGCAATTAACGCTTTTCGTCATTTTTTTCCCACAGAATCTGCGACGCCTCCGTGAATGTGCACGACTGGAAATATTCTCGTTTGACTTTCGCCTTTGCCGGCCCGCTCACTCATTTACTCCGCTAATTTTAATTTGTTCCTTTTGCTTCCTTTATTCCGAAAAAAACCGTTTAACGAGCAACTGACAAACTGACGTTCAGAGTTGCTTTCGGAGGACTGAAAGCGACACGGAAAATCTCTTGAATTATGAGACTATTATATGGTCGCGAAAAATGTTTGCCAATTATATTTTCGTTGTATTACAAACTTGCTTAATTAAGGTCAGATTAATTTTTTTTTTTAACTTACACGACTCACAAGAACTCGCTAGCTCAAGATATAAATTGAAGTCTGGAGAAATAGGAATAGAACAATTTTTTAGAAATAGCATACTTATTTCTAAAAAAAAAGTATTTAACGAACAACAGAGATATTCGAAGTTGCTTTCTGAAGACTAAAAGCAAAACGTAACATTTCTCGAATTTCGAGACTATTACATGAGTTACAGGAAGTTAGCCCCCCATTTTTAGAAATTCCGGACTCTAAACGTTGTTCTGCGATGTTCCAAAAGTATAAGTTTCAAACAATGTTTCCCAATAATATTTACGCTGGATCATAAACTTGCTTTCTGAAGTCGGCTTCAAATTTTTTTGTTCTTACACGAGTCGCAAGAACTCGCTAGGCCAAGATATAAATTGAAGTCTGGATTTCTATCTGCCTGTATGTCAGTTTGTCCAATTCCTGTGGGAACCCCGTGGAAGCCACGGGTTTCATCCTCCGGTGCCTGACGTTCCGACATCCCGACGTTCTGACTGACGCTCGGAGCTCCGCGTCCTGAATGTGCGTCAGTCCCAATGTTTTGCTTCGCGCGAAGACCTACGCGAGAGGGTAAGATTCTAGAGGACTCACCCATGCGTTTCACGTTTACCCTCGTCCCGTTTTATACAGTACGACGCGAAGTATTCTGTATATCGTCGCGCTGGATCAGCATATTTTCCATCCGCTGAAATATATAAGATCGTTAAATCCGCCGAGATTTATGACATGATGAAAAAAAAAAATTGTCGATAAATCTTATCCTCGGGGGCTTGGAGATTTCGATCAGTGAATCAAAGTGACGCAGATTAATGTGTAGTTCCACCCCTCATATAAAAGTTTAGTGAAATATGTGCGGAAAAATGTCCATGATCGTTACATAATTGCTGGGGGCAAAGAAACAATTTAAAAAATGTTATATCGGAACCGCTATCGAATATAATCAAAGATGCATAGCCCTAAGTAGCCTAAGTACTTGAAGTACGCAATGAAGTATCATGACACTTCATTATGTACTTCAAATAATTAGTGTATATGCCCAGGTCTCATATGTATTAAAATCAGAAGTTGAAATTGAAGAACTTCTGATTTTGATCAGCGAATCAAAGTTTAATGAAATTTGTGGGAGAAAAATATATAACCATGATCATACATATGAGCTGCGGGTAATGAAACAATTAAAAATATATTGGAAGCTTTATCGAAAACTGCAAAAGCCGTGGGTGATGGATAACTTTTTTATCGAAAAAAATTGTTTGTTATTCGGCCACTGTAAAAAGTCGTAACTATGTGAGTACTCCGCGTGAGTTATCTAGGTGCAAATTATAGGGAATCGCATGGTTTATGTATTATCTGACGTCTGACGGAACGACGTTCAACTCCCCGGCTTGCAAGCTAGTGCTGTCAGGAACGAAGGGGAACGCCCAAGCAAACGTTGAAACTCAATCCACATACACCCCCACGAGAGTGGTAGAAGAAGCGACGATAAGACGTGGCCGCACAATGAAAAAAGTAATAGGTCGGATGGAAGAAATACCGGTACGGGAGTCGCGGGTCCGTTAATTTTCCTCCGGTGTAAGTCTATCCTGGAGGTGCAGTAGTGCGAGCTGAGTGGAAGCTCTCAGTGGTAAAGAGCTTATCGTACTTCCTCCCGCATCCCTCGTACGTTTTCCACAGAAACCCGGAGGTCATACGTCCAACCATTATCTACATAATAACAAAGTTCACGTCGATTGGCCACACACCGCTACTCACAGTCACTCACACGGATTCTCACATGGATATTCATAGATGCTCACATGGATACTCACAGATGCTCACATGGATACTCACAGATGCTCACATGGATACTCGCATGGATACACGCATGGATACTCGCATGGATACTCGCATGGATGCTCGCATGGATACACGCATGGATACTCTCATGGATACTCGCATGGATACTCGCATGGATACTCGGATGGATACTCGGATGGGTACTCGGATGGATACTCGGACGGATACTTGGATGGATACTCGGATGGATACTCGGATGGATACTCGGATGGATACTCGGATGGATACTCGGATGGATACTCGGATGGATACTCGGATGGATACTCAGATGGATACTCACGTGGATACTCACGTGGATACTCACATGGATACTCACATGGATACTCACATGGATACTCACATGGATACTCGCATGGATACTCGCATGGATACTCACTTGGATACTCACATGGATACTCACATGGATACGCATGGATACTCAGGGTACGCGTCGATATTTACGGGTACTCACGGATACGCTCGGATACTCACAGATGCTCAAATACTGACACATACTCACAGACACCCGCATAGATAATGCGAGCAGGCGAAGCGCGCGGGCCAACATAACCGCTAGTATCATTATGTATCTATAATACAGGTACATAAATCTGTACAACTATGGTAAATATGTAATGTATACGGCGACTCCGTATCTATCGTTCAGCACCGTAAAACTTTACGAACCCCTGAGAACCTTTTCGCGCATCTACGCTTGACATGGTGCACCGACTATCCCCGCAGTGCATTCCATGTAACCATCGCTGCAGGGACGTTTATCCAATGGAAGTTGCCGTACAAGACCCCACAGCCCCTGCGGTATCGAGAGGAAATTGTAGGCGTGCTCTACAGTCATACTATTACTACATCGCTTCGCGGTGCAATGGCCGAAAGTTCCGCCGGTAGTTATCCAGACCGCGCACGGGTTTCATGCCCCTTTAAATTCTTATCCCGCTCACCAATATTTTCCAAGAGATTAAAGTGATCCTCGAGGCAACGCATTTTCAACCCAAAGGTATGACGTTCTGACCTCAACGCGGGGGCTTCAAGGACGCTAGGGAGCTCCCGGCAATCAAAATTAAGAGTGAAACAGGGGCGGTTAATGAATTTATGGAAGTTTCTAAGTACTTCTTATGAAAAGCATCAAAATTTTTTTTTTTTCCTTATTATAACATTATTTTTTAATTTTTTTTTCGCGAAAGAAACCACCAAATGCGATCCTGCGCATGTGTCTCTGAACTTCCCAGATAGCAACGTGCAGCAGGCTTAATGGGAACACCTCCCTGTTCCCCTTCTCGTCATTTGGCTTTGTGAATTTTCGTTTCGCCGCACGAAGACGATAATGAGAGAGGGAGAACGAGAGAGAGATTCCCAGCCGCGAAGTACTCAAATTCCAAGTGCAACCACAATGCAAACTATCGCAGTCACATGAAAGTTTCTAAGTACTTCTTATGCACCCAGAAAAATAATTTATTTGACGGCCACCGTTTATTTGGTTTAAATAAAATATTTATTTGATTTAAATGAATATTTATTTCATTTAAGTAACTATTAACTTAATTTAAATAAATATTTACTTAAATAAAATAAATATTTTACTTAAATCAAATAAACGGTGGCAGTCAAATAATTTTTTTTTCTGGGTGTGAAAATCATCAAAAATAACATTTTTTTCCTTATTATAACATTATTTAAAAAATTTTTTTCGCGAAAGAAACCACCAAATGAGATCCTGCGCACGTGTCTCTGAACTTCCCAGATAGCATCGTGCAGCGAGCTTAATGGGAACGCCTCCCCGTTCCCGTTCTCGTCATTTGGCTTTGTGAATTTTCGTTTCGACGCACGAAGACGATAATGAGAGAGGGAGAACGAGAGAGAGATTCCCAGCCGCGAAGTACTCAAATTCCGAGTGCAACCACAATGCAAACCATCGCAGTCACGCGGCGTCGCCGAAGTTCGCCGGGGAGAATTGGAATGGTTAACGCCGCGCGGCGGCCTTCACTGCAGTTGCTAGTAATCGTAAACTATGGCAATGTTCTATCCATCACACGCACTTTCACGTCAAGTGAAAGCGCTTGAACAGCACTAGCTTTTCATCTCCCTCTCCCTCTCTCTCTCTCTCTCTCTCTCTCTCTCTCTCTCTCTCTCTCTCTCTCTCTTTCTGCAGCTCTATCGGTTTTCGAATACCGGTTCGTCTCTTCCATCAATTCACGTGCCACACCCGATCCTCGCACCAGCGGATCCTACGATATTAACGAACGCGTTTGATCCTAACGAGCATCGCTCGTTAGCCGCGGTTGACACAGCGCCGCACACTTTTGATTCTCTGTCGCTTCATCGGGAAAAAAACATTGTCCGCATCTCATTTTTTGGACCGGATGCGAAGCCGTACCGGAAATTTTGGGCGCAACGACCGAGACGCGCGGAATAGAACCGGGATAATGTAATAGGGGAATAGTTGTCGGGACCCAACATAGACACGTCCATGCAAACCAACGCGTGTATTACCTGCAGCAGCTAAGCAGGTCGACCATGCGCTGAGAGCATTGCTGTGTAACCAACATAACCGTAAACAGGCTGGCCGGTCAACAGGGCAAGTGTCCTCAACCTATTTCAGTACTGGAACCACCACGGCCGGAATATTCCGCAGGAACAAGACCCTCGGTACCGGCGCACGTACATGTACACCCAAAACTGTTTGTATGGCCTCGCCTCCTTGCGACTCATCTCACCTAGGTATTGTGCCTATGTACTGTCGAAACGCACGAGCCCGCCCGACGGTATAAATCATACGATGGCATCGGACCACTATCCACGCGGATCATTGAAACGTAATCAATGATACGAACACATTGACCCACCGCTATCGCAACCGCTTCTAATGCACATGGGAACTATCCATTCGTCGTGTAACCCCGTTCCAAAAATGACCCATTCCACACGGAGAAAAATAGTTCTGTTTCTCTAATAAAATGTTGATCGTTAACAATTTATTGTTGTGGCAGCGAAAATATTTGGCTGCTGCAGCAAAATATTTGTTGTCACAGCAAAATATTTGATGCCACAACAAAATGTTTTGTTATCCCTACGTTAACCCGGTAAATCAGTTATGGTAACAAAATTCTTGTTGTCCTAACAATTTTTTTTCTCCGTGCATTGCCCAAAAAGGACCATTTTTCGCGATGAAGCTATCTTATGTATATTTTGGAAAACTGTGGATTTGTTTGTTGGTTTGGATGTTTGTTCATCCCCCTCCCACCCGCTGAGCCCCCCTTTTAATGAAGCTGACACCGCCCCACCCCTCCGATCTTCCCCGTCGGTTTTCATAGAATATGCAATGGATTTGGAATTCCGAAATTCCATTCTGTATGCAGTAATTTCGTTACTTCGGCTTTTATAGCATGTAGGATGAATTTCGAAATTCCATTCCATATGGAATGAATTTCCATATGCGATCCATGCGAGCCCGCGAATCGCGCGAGCCAACATAACCGCCAATTCGATATACTGTTAAGTTAATTGGCATCAAAATCTTAAATTCGTCCTCAATTGGACTGTAATCATTGAAATAATTTTAAATAATTGATCGCTCATGGTCTCACAGTTTTCCGTCATAGTTCTCAGTTCACAATTTGCAAGTTGGATGTTCCAAAAAAAAAACACTGTCATTTTTATTCGAGGGCTCGGCCGCTGCATCGAACAGTAAACGGAGTTTCAAACAAAAAGGACTGCAACAGATATCCAGCCGTAGCTCATTGATCAGTCAGTCATCCGAGAATTGGGTATTCACCCTCCTCGTTAACCAATCCGCCCGTGCTGTAGGGGGATCGCTAATTGACTACGGAATCAATTCCGTTAAGCGCTATCTACCGAACACGCAGCATGCTTGAATTCGGATTAAATTATATCGAGGGCTCTCACTTTTTTGTTTGCGCATAGCGGAATTATCGTAATGCTACGTCACATCGGAATTAAAAAGTCGACATTGATGTTTATAGCGTCGCTCACTGTCGACCGATATTTCGAGGCGATACGTTCTGTTTCCCCCGCTAAAAAAATATGTTCATATGGCCCAGAATTCCTCCACACATCATCCTACCCTATCCATCGATACAGTTTCGGTGCTTTGTATGGGCGATATTTTTTGCTTAATAAGAATTATTGGAAATGACGAGCGCAACGCCAGGACCTTCGTTTGTTTTTCCTGTCTGCGACAGAGCTGCCTCGCCCCATGGGTTGTACAGATGTTCTATGAGCTTTCGACGTAGTTATATGGATAGTCATAATATTTACTATGTATAACAGCATTGCACATGGTATACGCGTGAGTACGTGAACACGACCCCATTAATTATTATTCCACGGGAGATCGTGTTTATTCTGCTCCGAAGCACCACTCTGTTTACATTGCAGATCCCCTCACCGGCGACGTCCCTCACGCTTCCTCGTACTCGTCTAGAGCCATCAAAGAGCAAAAACTGCAAAACAATGGCTCGAGAGATTATATGCGTGAGGGTTTCACCCAGCTCTACTGTGTTTTTGTAATAACAAGCGCGCGATCTTTATGGCTGCGCAGTAACGGCCTAACGAAAGGTGCACAGAGTTCAACACCCGGGAATGTAATATGCTTTAAGGGGGATAACGAAAATACAATGTGCGGAAAATAAGGAACATAGAAAAATAGGACTTTAGAATTTTTATGTTACATTAAACATGAGGATAATTAAAAACGTAATTTGGTGGTTTTCTGCAGCAGGTGAAATCGCATTCACCGATTGTCGAACGGGGACCAAACATAGGATTTCATGGCAAATTAGTGATCGTCGGAGTATGTAAAAGGTGAGGCGGATGTTAAAACAGCAGCCGCCCCCATGCGCTGTGCGACAGTTTCAAGCCAGCGCTGGGCAAATAGTCTAAGTACTTGAAGTACTTCAACTTCAGCACTTAGGCCTCAAGTTGAGGACTGTTACGTCCCTAGTTCTTGGGTTCCATCGTATTGAGTACCAACAGAAATTAATTGTTGAAATTCTGCATACTGGACAATCAGTGTCCAGTACTTGATACTTCAATACGTACTTACGTTTCAATACGTACTTGAAGTACTTAAGGTATTTACTCAGCTACGCTTCGAGCGAAGATCAAATGGGTAATTACTTAGCGCAAGGGTCGTTAAGGTAGTTAATTGACATAATAAAGTAATATTTCAATGAAGGGTTAAGTGTGCGTTTAATAAAACTTGATGAATCGCTAAAAGACGGGGAAAAAAAATTGTTGGGCAACAAGAATTTTGTTACCATAACTGATTTACCGGGTTAACATAGGGACAACAAAATATTTTGTTGTGGCAGCAAATGTTTTGTTGTGGCAGCAAATGTTTTGTTGTGGCAACAAATATTTTGCTGTAGCAGCCAAATATTTTTGCTGCCACAACAATAAATTGTTAACGATCTAAATTCTGTTAGAGAAACAGAACTATTTTTCTCCGTGAAGTAGGTATGCACATTTAGGGCGAAAATTGGAGCAACGAAAGAAACTTTGTCAAGAGATGTGATATTTATCCTGGATCTCTGGTACATAAAACTTTTTGGGTGTGTTGTTAGCCCAAGATTTCCGTGTTTCCGGCTGACAGGGACATGCGACATGTCGAACAAAAATTTAGGGAAAATTTATACGAATATAGATTCTCGGCTGCGAGTGTCTGGGAGTTAGCAAGATAAATTGGTAGACTATGACCGCTTCGCAGCACAGGTTCGCGTAACTATAGTTATACATGATCACTAACCATTTATCACGGTTTTTCATATTTATTATCTCACAGTCTCTCTTTCATTGGCCAGCGGTATGAGGTCTTTCGTATCAACTTACGACCTGAAGCATGCCCGACCACAACAGTCTGACAACCGTCATTATTCACCTGACAGCACTGTTCTGTAGTGACATTGTGTAATTCTCTTCCGTAAATTTTATTGTAAATACTGCCAGGTGGGATTTAACCATCGGCACAGATGTGACATCGCACCAATTGCCGGGGTCTTGTACTCCCTCACCGCTCAAGCCGGTATCCGCACGATCCCGGTATTAAGTCCGGAAGTGACGTAATTCTGGAATAACATCACTTCCGGTAAAAAAAATGAGATTTTCAACCCGGAAATGATATATTTCTAGTCTAAAAATGACATGTTGAAATCGGAATAAACGTATTTTCAGTCCAAAACAGAGATTTTCAAACCGGAAGTGACGTATTTACGGTTTGAGGTCACTTCCGGTTGAAAAATGATATTTTCAAACCAGAGGTGACGTATTTCCGTATTATTATTAATATTATTATTTATTGACCGTAAAAGTCTAGGCCATCGTCCCTTGAGAGCCAACACAAGATACAAATGATGCAGACAAGGCCGTAAAACATAAATACGCATATGCAACACATTATATAAGATACGTATGACGTCACTTCCGAAAAATGAGCTTTCCAAACCGAATGTGACGTACATTCGGTTACAAGCTAAAGTTACACTACTTTCATATCGTTGAAGCAAAGCCCGAGCCATCGCATTCCTATTGATTGTTGCATTTCTAAGAAACGACAGTAGTCTTTCAACAGGACTGGCCCAACCATGAAGTTTCTTCCCTAATAATGTGCTGACGTGAGAATCGATTTTGTATTGTATGTATTCTCCAATCCAACATTGCAAAATAGGCACAGAGTGATATGACTGTGTCATGATCTAGTCAGGCTGCAATGCTTGAGTCCAGCATAGGCATCTCCATAGCGTATTGACCGACCTCTAGACCCGAGTGCGGAGGATAATGAAAGCTTCCGTCGTCGCTGCAAAGGCTCCATCATTAATCGAACCAGTGCGCTCGAAGTCAGAGCCTCCGACAGATTTTGAACTCCGTTTGGCGTTTGAGTCAATTCGTCATTGTAGGCCGAGAGGATAATAGAGAGGGGCGTAAACCCACGGTTGACGGGTACGGAGCCGATTTGACTCCAACCCGCGGATTGAACAGGGCTCCGAAGTACATGACTCCGTACGTACAGGGTGGCGCGTCCGAATAGAGAGCAAATAAACCTTGAAGTGTATCAGTGCAGCCCCAATGGAACTATCGAACCAATCGTCGCTGAATGAACTTCCCACCTCTTAGAATAGAACTTTCTATCACGCTGATCCTATTACTGCGTACGATGAGCTAGCCGGATAGTACGAAGCTCCCGGGCTGACAATTTTAGCGAATTTCCGTCGAATCGTTACATTAGGACCAATTCACGTTCACGGTCGCACCTTTGTTCTTGCCCCCATATCGCTTTAACTGATTAAAAATGGCACCGAAAATATTTTTTTTTTCAAATCGTTACATTAGGGCCAATTCACGCTCACGGTCGCACCTCTTTTCTTGCCCCAATATCGCTTTAACTGGTTAAAGATGGCACCGAAAATATTTTTTTTCCGAATCGTTACATTAGGGCCAATTCACGCTCACGGTCGCACCTCTTTTCTTGTCCCCATATCGCTTTAACTGGTTAAACATGGCACCGAAAATATTTTTTTCCCGAATTACCGTGAGAATAATCTGCGGAAGGAAGAGTGGATTCTCGCCCGGGGGCCGCGGTGCGCGTTGGCGGATAATTTATCCAGCCGGCGAGCGCGGGCTGCTTTTGCCGAGCTTTCTGAGTACCTACGTGTACCTAAGTATAGGTAATTATCACGACTACCGTCACCGCGGCGGTGGCGGAAAGGTCGCAGCATTCCGTGCCTTCTCTGCTCGCATTTATAACACCCGCTAAGCCACCCGCGGCTCCAAGTTAGAACGAAGGAAGCGAAAAATAGAGGATAAAACAAGGGGAGGGTGGGGGTGAGGGGGGTGGAAAAATATGCGTATTTAGCCCGGGAGCGCGTGAGAGCCTGCAAGGAAAATAAATGTAATAACGCGATTTCGTGGCGGAATTCGCGTATGAAACTCGTTCTCGCGAATTGCCACCGGTTCACGACGTGGCTGAAAAAAAATTAAAGTGAGACGTTGGGACACTCGAAATGTACCGCGCTTTTTTTTACATTTTTCACACTATTCAGAGCGCGACGACACTTGAGTCACGAGAGCCGCTGCAAATTTTCCGACGGCACCCCAAAATGATTTAGCCGGTACGTCGGTCACTGTTTTCGGCTAATCGAGTCTCCAATGGCACTTTGCACTAGACGTTTATTACGCTTCTAGGCACAATATACTGTACGAGCGTCAGCGAATATATACAGACAAGGGAGGAAAGGGGAAGAGAAAGTGGTCCGCTCTTTTGATCCCGTTTTATCAAAGTATCACATCGCACAACATATACTGTAGTATATAGGGACAATAAAAAAAGAAAAGTGCAGTTTAGTGTCCGAAGATCTGGCACTACCGTGTCAAAAGGGGTGCGGCTCTGTCTGGACGCTCAGGATTGAAATTATGTATGTGATTTATGCTATAATATTGCAACGAACGAGCGAAATCAATAACACACACGCCTATTTGGATTTGGGGCGGATGTTATTAATTAGTCACAGTTAAATGTCTCAAGAACGGACTGTTAAACGTCAGTTTGAAACGGAATCCGTGCTGAAGTTTGATTAAGTTCGAACTTAAGATCGAAGTCGAACTACAATTGGATGTGAGGTCAGACTTAAATTGGAACTTAAAACCAAACTTGAGCACGAGATCAAGATTGAACTCAAATTCAATCTTAAGTTCTAACCTAAGGTAGTACTAGCACAATGACTGACGCCGCCTAAGTTCGAGAGAAAAATGACAAAGATTACAAACACTTCTCGATGAGAAAAAAATCTGAAAAAATT